>JAMPIV010001683.1:795000-805000 GCA_024509875.1 Oreohelix idahoensis
GTGAGTGAGTGAGTGAGTGAGTGAGTGAGTGAGTGAGTGAGTGAGTGAGTGAGTGAGTGAGTGAGTGAGTGAGTGAGTGAGTGAGTGAGTGAGTGAGTGAGCCATCATGCCTAGTAGCGTCTTGTTGGGCAGCAATTCATTGTCCCCATTTTGCTCTGCCGGTGACCATCCTTCATGCCGTGCTCCAACTCTGGTTCGTGTTTCGCATCTCAGCCTCAGCTGTTCTCCGCCAGGTTGTCTTTGGTCTGCCTCTCTTTCGCCGTCTTTCTGGGGTCGATAGCATTTGGTAATAGCAATAAAAAACGATCCCTTAAGCGTGCTTTTGCCTGTACTTGTTTTAAAATTTTAAATCATAACTTAATAATTTTAGACTTCCCGTGTAGTACAAATTTTTATGTACAAAATCGCTTCAATAACACAAAATGAGACGTTCATATGAAAGCTGGTCATTACCAGAACTACGTTCAACACAAAAGACTCGCTTTGAAGAAACAAATTAAAGTAATAGCACGTAACCATTCACTACCCGACGCTCGCCGCTTCAAATAAAAATCACAATCCACGTTGGTAGCAGTTGGAAATCGTTAAGAGTAAGCCATGCAACCGCTACCCTGGCAAAATTTAAAAATAAGGAAACCTACTAACCGTAAAAATATTTATTGAATGTGTGATTCCTGTATACACACATGTGGATCCTTGCCGGTGTTACAGAGTTCGTGCACAGTGCTGAAATCTTCCTTGAGGGTTTCTAAGGGAGAAGATCGGACCACTTATGGATTTCTCAGTGTGTAATGAAGATGACAAAGAAAACGAAACCACAATCTATATTCGTAGTTCACTTGTTTCCTGAACTATAAAACTCTTTGGTTTATGGAGTTTTTGTCACTTTATATTATATTGTTTTAATTGTTAAACAAAATGTGTTAGGTCAAAGTGAATTAAAACTTGACAGGTTAAAATGTACTAAAAAAGAAATCTACGTGAACAATTCTAGGTCTCTACGACGAGTGAAGGATTTTGAGCGTCAAAGAATTGAAACACGATGACAAATTTAAAAAAAAAGTGCGATATTGATCTTAAAGAAAAGTGGTTAAATACGTGTCTGCATAGACACTCCACTACCAAAATAATAGTATTCAATTTTAGGAGTCAGCGTAGACAACCTCTTCGCAATTAGGAAATAACAATAGAAGCGTAATGTTGTCTATTCTTACAGTGACAAAACAAATGGTAGTGTTGCGCCGGACATCAAAAGGTTTTTAGTTAAATTGGCCATCGGAATTGAACTTCATATATTGAGAAAAGAGCATATTAGCTTGGTGTGAGTAATTGAAGCGCCCAGACAAAATAGAACACGTAATTGCGTTTTGTGAGCACATTGACATTATCTTTGGTCAAAAAACGGGTTCATGTGCAGAATAGAAGGGAAATGATCACTAATGTGGAACTGATTGAAAGAGCCAGAAAAATGCTAGTTGAACAAGATTAGGAGGAGACGATGATGTTCTTGGATCTGACATACAATAAAATGCTAAAATTAATTGACAGCATTACAAGGCAGACATTTTTTTGTTGGACATCCCCAGGGTAAGAGAAATAGAAGGAGGTCATAAACAGACGGGAGAGAACTGGAGACAGACATAAACGGGATAATCAAGACATGAGAAGACCTTGCTAGGAATTCATAGAACAGCGGGGCTTAGGGCTTAGGGCTTAACTTGTTTTTGCTGAGGTCTTGTGTTCCAATCTGAGCTGAAAAGTAAAAGGTAAAGGTAGTCTAATATCAGATACTGTCGTAGGGGAGAGAAGTTTTGATGATGATGAATAACACCAGCAGAGAATCAGATCATTTAAAACTACTGTTATGTAATTGTTCATGCTATCTTTATATCGACACAAAGATATTTTGTACGGGCAACTGGCAGATGGCAAGAGAACAGTCGGGCGATATTCAAAGATGTGTGCAAGACGGACCTGAAGGCGCTGGACATAAATCCAGCAACCTGGGAGGATGAAGCTGTCGATCGCACCAGGTGGCGATGTTCCCTACGGCACCACTTCAGACTGGGCAAAAAAGGTCTCACAACAAGGACAAGAGAAAAGAACACGCCGGAAGGAACATCAGGTAAAACAGCGAGGGTTATCACTTCAAGGGCGAATTTCCATTGTCAGGTATGACTTGAGGAAGCTACAAATGCTACTAATCTTTATAAAAACATCTGAAAAGTGATATATCTCGTAACACGATAAATGAACTAAAAATGAACAGAAGAAAAGCACGATCCATTTTCATTAACCTTGTTGGACCTTTTTAAGAAAACCATTTCTCTGAGTGAAGTCGTGCAGTATTATCACACAAAGGTATTGTGACAGCAAACGTATTTCCCCAACTAATTTTTCCCAGTTAAAGTACTAAAAAATGGACAATATTCATGGGAAACAAAGTCAACATACATGCCACAAAAAAGTTGATGTTTGGATTGTGTACCGTTGGAAGAACTATTTACATAATGTCATCTCCACACACATCGTCATCACCAATACCTTTCAACATCCCGTGGAGTATACGTCTTCCACAAAAATATGCAGAGTCTTCCCGTTCTGTGCCATCTTTTCAAGTTGTTTCCACATCTTCTTTACCACTGTTATCACTCCATATGTTTGAGTGTGTGAGGTTTTTATTTATTTAATCTCTTACTATTTCTCTTGCCCTGATCGTTCAAGAACAGCAACTGTCTCGTAATGCTAGTAACTGATTTTCTGAAAGTGTGTCCCCTTGTTCTTTGGGATGTTGTCTTGTTCTTGTCATCACTTCCATATTTGTGATCTTGGCATAACATGTCAATCCCTTTCTGTTCCACTACTCATTTATGAAAGTCTGTATCTTCCTGGTTGTCATTTTTGAATGTTCTTAATTTTTCATATCCACACAACAATGTAACCGGGAAGACTCTTGAGGGCAAACGGGAAGTGATAGGGGTCCTATTCCATTATTGATCTAAGGGAAGTAATAAAGTAGAAATATAGATGAGGGTAAAGATGAGTCTTACATCCCTTGTTTAAGTGACAGTTTGTATCTTGTTTAGTTTGTTGAAGCGGGGTGAACGAATTGAGTTTCACGTGTGTTTAGTGTTTTGGTGAGCGAAGGTTCTGTTCTGGATGGTTCGAAAATAGTTGTAGTAGTAAATCGTGGTTTTAGATAAAGTCAGTTGGTTATGAGTTTTCACGGAGTGAGCATTTGTCCTGAGAGAGCTCACGCATTGTATGATATAGCCCAAGGTATCTGGGTTGACCTGCGGTTTGCAGAAGATACAATATCATCACAATTTTCTCTCTATGCCCGTCTGGTCGTATGACAGTATTATATTTCTGTGAGATGACAAGATGTCAGTGTATATTTCTGTAGCGAAAGGTATTTATAAGTGTGCAGCGTCAGTAGTATTACTGAAAAACAAATATAATTCTGTATTGAATGAGTGAAGTCCCAGTGTTGGAGAGGAACACTGGGATATTCACGGCTGTGAAGGTATCTGATTAAGAAAATATTCAGAGTAAAGTCAGATCCTAACGCGCCACCTTCGCTATGTAACTACCTATGGTAATTAAACAATTCAATGAAACTCAAACATCAACAACATAAAATTAATAAGTCAGAGTGTTACAATTATTGAATTTATTATGTACATCTATCTTTCTTTGTGCTGAATTGTGATTGTTGGATGATGGAACTCAATGAATAAGTATAGTCCACAATTTGAATGATGGTGAATTTATATTCTAAGTATTTAACTTAAAAGGAAAAAAGTTTCCGAGTGAAACTGTGTGAGTGGTATTCCAAACCTCTGATTCGTGCAGCTCACGTTTTCTATCCAGGACTTTTTGAGTTATATTCTTCCATTCTCCGTACGTTCTGCTTTCTTTCCATGTGTCGTTTTCCGTAATTGGTTCTGATATTGATTTTATATCAAATTTTAATCAGGAAAAACACAGCCACGTTCGTTATACTAACACCTTTACTAGCACATTTCTTCAAAAGTACTTTTTCCATCCATTTTTTTTTCCTTTGGCAAGCAAAGAATTGGAGTTATCCTTGGTAAAATGAGATCATTTTTCATCCATTTCTGACATTGCATACACTTATACGGTCATTAAGTCTAATCTACACTTCGTACGGTTTTATCCTCTATAGTAAACTGTCGTAGCATTATCGATCGGTTTCCAGCGAGCTCCTATATTTTGATTGGTTGACCCATAGTGTCTTCCAAGAATAGACAAGCATCGTGCCTGCAACACGTGCCATACTTCCCTTTCTTTCATTCATTTAATAGGCAATGGTTATCATGCTACAATTTCTTAAGGAAGGACTGCGTTGTGTTCATAAAACCAGGTACGTTAAGTTATGAACCTTTTTAGTTGTAGTGAAGTACAGTAGAAGGCAGACAGTCGAGTAAGCAGAATGAGCTTGGTAAACGTACATTCTTGGCGGTAGGCCAGTTTTCTTAACAGAGATACGCCAAGACAGCTGCAGTTGACTATAACATTGAGTTAAACAGTTTCAAGTAGGGAGATATTGACAGTATAGCAAAAACAACAGTGGTTCTCAACTTGTGAACCTAATAGCCACTAGAGACAGTTTATACAGAGAGCGATAGAGAGAGAGAGAGGCAGAATGTCATACACTGAATTTTGTTGTACAAGTCGCCAGCCACATTGGGAAGGCTGGGCATGTTTTTGAAGTCTGTCAAGAGCCAGCACCTGGCATATTTTACATGTTTCTGTGTAAATAAAGTCAACCTGTTGAGTTATAAAGCCTGCTGTTATCATAGTTCATTTGTCAACTGTTTTTCAGAACAAAGTTGTCGTTTGTGAAGATTACTTACTAACACATACAAGCAGTCTACTGATCGGGCTGTGATACGAAACCTAACATACGATCAAAACAAAGTAGAAGTATAAAACAATAGACAAGTCAGCCAACGGCCACAACAGTACTGGATGGAAATATGAGTTTAATGTTCTTATTTTTGTGTTGGGTGTGACGTATACTGGAAATATAACCTACAGTATCTGACAGCCCTGAAATCTCGTTAGCATTCTATGATTTGCTAGTAAAGGTCAAGCATTTTTCTGCCTGCGTTTACTCATTTTAATCAACGTCTCTTTTCCTTGAGACGTAAACAAACGGAAAGTTTACCAACTTCCGCGACCTGCCAGTCATAACAGGGAGCGAACCTAGTTTGTTTACCTGAGTTTCTCACGCGAGCTGATCTGTCAGTCATCGGATATCAGACAGACGCACGTGGGATAACACCGGCCTTTTTGAAGTAAGACGCTCGGGCAGAAATATTTTCCCGAGGGACCATTTGATGTTCGTAAATACAGGGAGAGACAAATCTTTGATCTTCAGAAACGGGGAAAATCTCGGAAGGAAACCGTTACACGGTTCCAAGTCTCTGTTGTCGATTAGCAACGCCGACAGAGAGACCGTGAAAACCTTTTATCTGGGAAAACGTAGTCTCCTGATTTCCTGCTATGCGCTATACTGTGAAAAGTAACGCGCTCTTCAGCTCTCTGATTCAAGATACAACTACCTTGGAAGGCCAACTATAAAAAATAATTTTGTACAAGCTTTATAAGGTGGGTGGAGGGAGCAAAATGGAGAAGTAACTGTATCGATAACAATGCAAACGACGAAAAAATTGTTTCTTTATTATTATCTAAAAGCTGTTTGTCATGTCAGCTCCAGGATTTAGAGATTTACTGCTTGATAATTCATCATCATCATTTTCCTTTTTGCTCCCGTGGAGCCACTCTGTCGCTGGTTCATTTGCAAGAACCCTGCTGCAAGCACTCACATGTTCTAGCTAAGTGGGTTCATTTGCAAGAACCCTGCTGCAAGCACTCACATGTTCTAGCTAAGTGGGTTCATTTGCAAGAACCCTGCTGCAAGCACTCACACGTTCTAGCTAAGCGGGTTCTGTAGCAATTCGTTTTACATGATGAGGTTGCCAGCATTATGTGCAACTTCATAGTAGTCGCCTTGTACGACATGCCTGAGGGATCAGTAGGCCTGTTCTTTCTTTGTCTTATTACAGACCACCATGAAGCAGCTTCTTCTTCTTCTGCGTCCGTCCTCAAAAGGACGTTGGTTGCGTTGTGTCGCCGTTTACAGCAAAGCTGCGATATCTGCGCCTTCGCCCCGACATATCCGACTTCGGCACGGCATTTTTTAGGACCAAGTTTGCCTTCCCATTTCGATCCCTACTCTCTCAGCCAGACTGCAGTGATGCGGCCTGTTTCCAGGACCATCACTTGGAGGTGGAGTAGGGTCTTGGTCAACTCTGGTTCGTTGACCCTGACGCAAGCAGTCAGCTATGGGTCGTTGACTACATTCCACTTTTGACGCGTCTTAGGTCCCTGAAGCAGCTTGATAATCGTAAACAGGAATTGTGTCAGTTTTCAGCGAGTTAAAAATTAACAGGAACACTTGACGCGAGTTACTCGCACAGAAACGAAATTTCCATTAAAGATGAAAGGTTTGAGTCCTGCAAGAGACCCTTTAATATTTGCGTACAGTCACATCCTCTTCAGAAATGAGATCGAAGTATTAACTTTCGCAGATGACATACTCATGTACAGAACTGGCTCAGATTGACAGGAAATGGTCCAAGGCATACATGAGACACTACATGCGGTTTCTAAATGGTGTGAGGAAATCGGATAGGTCAATCCTAACAAGGCCTGTGTGATGTGGTGCTCTTTGAACAACTCCATAGTGAAAGCAGACCTTCCAGACATCACTTTCAATGGGCTGAACATTGAAAGGCACGACAGGCTGAAGTATGTGGGAGTAACGTTTGATCGTGGACTATCATTCAAGTATCATGTCTAACTGATCATACAGAAGTGCAAGCGAGGACTGGCAGCCTTAAAAACAATGGCTGCTGCACGCTTGGAACAGAGACTATTGTTTCTCCTGTAGCATCAGATCGTGATTTCAGTAATCGAGTACGGGCTAGGATTACTTACACTGTCAGTGTCACAATGTGAAAGACTGGAACGGATTCAAAATGAGGCGATGCGACTAGTTTTGGGCTGTACGCGCGATACCCTCATTGTGACAATGAGATACATGCTCGGATTGCTGTTGATTAGATCCAGATATGCGATGGCCCAGGCAAAAGCATATATGCGGGTAACCACCGACAAAAGATACCCCCTACACGAGAATGTAGCTGACATCAAAGGAACAAGAATCAAGAGGGTGATGTCATGGATGGCACAGGCAGAGGCTACGATTGGTCAGGTGACCGGGGTGGAAATTGTATCCAAAGGGGAAGAGTGGAGTAAGTCAGTGGAGAACTGGATCAACTACCAGCAGTTTATCGTTAGCCTTGGCAGAGAGTGCCGATCTTGGGGCAATAGAAAATCGGAGCTGGAGATTAATCAGCTAATAACACTAGTCAACAAATTTTCAAAAGTTTTTTGTACCAGAAATTAAATGTACCATTTCTTATTGATTTTGACATGCTGATTTCAAATATCATAATGAAATTCACCAATTGGCTCTGGTTTTTTTTTTAAATTCTTCTTCTTCTTCTTCGTTCGCCCTGAAAAGGACGGTGGTTGCGTTGTGTCTGTTTACAACGTAGCTGTGATATCTGCACCTTTCGGTCGACACATCCGACTTCTGCACGGCATTTTTTAGGACCGGGTTTGCCTTCCCATTGCGATCCGTGCTCGCTCAGCCAGCCTGCACTGCTGCAGACTGTTTCCAGGACCACCACGTGGAGGTGGAGCACGGTCTTGACCAGCTCTGGTTCGCTGGTCCTGACGCAGGCAGTCAAGCTACTAAATAATTATAAATTATTTATATATCTAACATCTTACATCCTGGATGGTTGGTTTGATGATGAAGTACTTGGAATTTATATATCTAACATCTTTTTAAATGATGGATTTACATTACAGTAATACAAATAATGTATGCTTGTTTACTTCTCTGGGCTGAACAGCTAGTCTTTCTACTTTAGCATTATAAAAATTGTGGTTACATACTCAATTAATTGATATTTTAACATAAAATGATAGAAAAAATAAAAACATTATTTAAAGTTCACATATCATGCTTTAAAAAAGCACATTTGAACCCATTCCGTCATTATTCAGTCGCTGTTCGAGCTCTCTTTGCTTGCTTCTTGTAGTCAATCGATGAGGTGTCTCTTGTCACAGTCCAACAGTAATCAACAAGCATTGAATTGCTCCAATTGCCTTGATACCTTGTCTCCATAGCAGCAATGTCCTGGTGAAATCGTTCACCATGCTCATCACTGACCGCTCCACAGTTTGACGTAAAGAAATCCAGATGAGAATCCAGAAAATGAATTTTCAAAGACATGTTGCAGCCAAGACTCTTATACTTCAGAAGGAGATTTTCTACAATTTCATTGTAATTATCAGATCTGTTGTTTCCAAGAACATTGTCCACCACTGACTTAAATGCTAGCCATGCTGCTTTTTCCTTGCCATGCAACACGCAGAGAAACTCGTCATCATGAAGAAGTTTTCGAATTTGCGGACCAACAAATACTCCCTCTCTTATTTTAGCTTCACTCAGTCTTGGAAATTTTCTGATGAGATATTTGAAAGCCTCATCTGTTTTTCTCCATTGCCTTGACAAAGTTTTTCATGAGACCCAGCTTAATGTGCAAGGGTGGCAACAAAATCTTGCTGGTGTCGACAACTGCTGGGTTCTCAACGTTCTTACTGCCAGGCTGCAATGACTGCCTGATTGGCCAATGTCTTCTGATGTAATGGTCACTTCGTGCACGGCTATCCCACTCACAGAGAAAGCAACAGTACTTGGTGTATCCACCCTGTAGTCCAAGCAAAAGAGCGACCACTTTTAAGTCACCGCAAAGTGACCAATGATGATGATCGTAGTTTATACACTTCAAAAGCTGCTTAATGTTTTCATAAGTTTCTTTCATATGAACTGCGTGACCAACTGGAATTGACGGTAACACATTACCATTATTCAACAAAACAGCTTTAAGACTTGTCTTGGATGAATCAATGAAAAGCCTCCACTCTTCCGGTATGTAATTGATGTTGAGGGCTGCCATTAAACCAGAAATGTTGTGGCACGCAGAAAGGTCACCCTCTTTGAAAAAGAATGTAATAAGCGGCTTCTGGCGGTTCCTATACACAGAAATTGTAACATCTTCTGCCAGGAGATTCCACTGTTGCAATCTGGAACCCAAAAGCTCCGCCTTGTTCTTCGGTAAATTCAGATCTCTTACAAGATCATTCAGTTCACCTTGGGTTATTAAGTGTGGTGTAGTGGATGTAGTTTGCTCAAAATCTGTGTCACTTGAGGTTGATGGTTCAGGACCATTAATGTCCTCTTCATCAGTGAAAGCAGCTGAAAAGGATTCTGGCACTTTGGGAACTGGTAGATCATCGCCATGTGGTACCGGAAGTATTGCAGAGGGGATGTTTGGATATTCCAGAGTCCATTTTTTCTTCTTTGATATGCCTTTCCCAATTGGAGGGACCATGCAAAAGTAACAGTTGTTGAGATGATCAGTGGGCTCTCTCCAAATCATTGGGACTGCAAAAGGCATAGCTTGCCTTTTGCCAGTTAACCACAGTTTAAGATGTGCTGCACATGTATTGCAGCATATGTGTGGCGCCCAGCTCTTATCTTGATCTCCTATTCTGCAGCCAAAATACAAACTGTACGCCTTCTGGCATTTCTAACTACGATACATTTGATAAGGACAAATGCACTAACTAATGGCAACATTTTATCAGAGATAAGGTATTTATACACAAAGGGGATGTACAACATTTGTTAATGTCATTTTCGTTTTCAGCACACCAAAATTAGTTAAGATCAGCTATTTTCATTTCTGGTACATTTTGGTTGTTGACTAGTGTAAGTGATCATGCTGGGGATGATGACGCCATTGTGGACACTGATTGGTCTGTAGTGCGT
>JAMPIV010001684.1:670000-754632 GCA_024509875.1 Oreohelix idahoensis
TAAATATGTCTCAAAAAATATTCACATCGGGGAGGTGTCACCAACACACATCACGTTAGCATGTAAACACAATATACGTATGCAAGTTACTATAATCATCATTAAACAGCATACTCTAATATTGTCTTTAAAAATGGATGTACAAATCTGATAGGAAAATTTAAATAGTACATTCTTTGACATGTAATGACATAAGTACATAGTAAAGTTAAACTACATGACGATCCAGGACATATGCTCTGGTATTCCGAGGGTAAGTACACAATCTAGAACTCGTCATGCTTGATACTAGTAAGGTAAGTCCTCAGCTCAACAATGACATTCTGAGAAAGTACAAGCAATATAATGCTAATTAATAACTAATATGCTTCATAAGGTACAATACATTATTAATAATTGTGGCTGTTTAGTAAACTAACGGCCCTTATATTAACTACTCAGTCCTCCTCTATCATCTTAAAATACGAACAGAAGAAGATGACAACAAAGCACGATAGTGTGTACATATAAAGTGAGTACAGATGTGCTAATCTATTGTAGAAATATAGGTGTGTTATGACTCTGTAATATATGGAAATATAGGACAGAAGTATTAGTTGGAGTCATGTGGGCATCTAGACAAAATGTCAGCCATCACATTATCCGCACCACGGATAGCTCGTACCGTGAAGTGAAAAGGTTGAAGAGCTATAGCATATCGAGTGGATCTCGAACTCTTCAAATTCTTAGTCTGAATAGCTGTAAGAGCTTTCTGATCAGTCTCTAGAATGAAATGTGCGCCCAGGAGGAATCTTTGTAGTTTTAGAATTGACCAAACCATCGCTAACAACTCACGGTCTAAAACCGAGTAGTTCCTCTCTGCCGCATTTAGTTTTCTAGAAATGTACATAACAGGATGCAGAGTATTTGCATATTCTTGCATCAGTGCTGCTCCAATCCCAGTGGATGAAGCATCACTCCGAAGAACAAAAGTCCTATCAAGAGTAGGTAATCTTAAGATGGGAGGAGAAGAAAATATATTCTTGATTTGGTCTAGTGAAGATTGGCATTCTTCAGACCAACGGACCAGATTAGGCGAACCTTTCTTCAACAATGTTGATAGAGGTGCCATGATCGAAGATAAATTTGGAATAAATCTCCCATAAAATTGAATTAAACCTAAGAGACTCCTAACTTGTTTCTTCGTTTTAGGAACAGAGATGTTCAGTATTTTGGAAGTATTGTGGTCTTCTGTCTTCAAGAGACCATGACCAACACGATGACCCAGGAAAGAGATTTCACCAAAACCAACAAAAGCTTTAGAAGGTTTTGCTGTCAAATTATTCTCACGTAGAGTGGACAGTAAGTCATATAACCCTAAATAGTGATCTTCCCAGGTATCACTGAAGAGACAGATGTCATCTAAGTATGCGATGACATCCGAACGATGTGACAGAATTCGACGCATCATGCGAACGAAAGTGGCAGGGGCGTTCATGAGACCAAAAGGCATAACATTCCATTGAAATAGACCCCTAGGTGTAGAAAAAGCAGTAAGAGGTTTGGCATGCTCTGCTAAAGGCACTTGCCAATAACCTTTAGACAAGTCAAGTTTAGTGAAGAATCTAGAATTAGAAAGTCTAATCAGTAGATCTTCTAACAAAGGCATCGGTTCAGCGTCGAACTTTGTGACCTGATTCAATTTGCGATAATCAACGCAAATTCGTATGTTCTTATCCTTCTTCCGGACAATAACCATGGAAGAAGAATATGGTGAAGTCGATGGTTCAATTATATTTAATTGAATCATTTCATCCAATTCCTTTTCCACTTGCGACTGAAAGTGTATAGGAATAGGATAAGGCCTAACCCTAATTGGATTATTGTCGGTAAGAATTATGTCATGTTCTATGACATCTGTGTGTCCAGGAATGTCAGTGAGAACATCCTGAAATGTTTGTAACATCGACGAGACTTGTCGATGTTCGTCACCAGAAAGATTAGGAGAAACAGAAACGTTTTTCCAAGATTCCGTGGAATGTAATGGAACCACTGGAAGGGGAAGGTTGACATCAGAGAAGGTAGCTTCCTCATCCTGTATGACAGACAGGGATGAATAATGACCGTGAGGTGCAGGAGCATCATCCGTTGCCTGGAAAATAGGCAGCAAATAGTCCGGACGTTCGTGAAATTCCGAAAGCATGTTTATGTGGAAAGTTTTATGCTTTCCATCAATATCGACCACATAGTCAACATCGGAAATCCGAGAGACTATTGCATACGGACCTTTCCATGCAATAAGAAGTCTATTTTCCCTACTGGGGAGTAGGACGAATGCTTTGTCACCTGGACAAAGTTGTCGTAGACATCTATTCTTGTTAGCAAACTGCCTTGCCTTCTCTTTAGCAATTTCTGATGAAGCAGTTGCTAGCTTACATGCCTCAATGATCTTTTGTCTAAGAGCAATGACATACTCATATGAGGATTGAGTTTCATCGCTAATATCATCGGCAGTGATGAGATCGTGTAATAAAGACATAGGGCCGCGTGGACGCGCGCCAAAGACAAGTTCGAAGGGAGAAAATCCTGTGTGTTCATTAGGGACTTCTCTATAGGCAAAGAGAGCCGCGGGTAAAACCCTGTCCCAATCTTGAGGATGATCTTCAGTTATCTTACCAAGCAAAGTCTTGAGCGTTCTATTCAGACGCTCAACTAACCCATTAGACATAGGATGGTAGATACTACTGAGAGATCGTTCAATATGTAAGGTAGACATTACCTGTGACATAGTGTCAGATATGAGTTGAGTGCCATGGTCTGACAATATTTCTCTGGGGAACCCCAAGCGAGAAAATATCAACCAAAGAGCATCTGCGATATCTGTAGTAGATATGCTCTTAAGAGGAATAGCCTCTGGCCAACGTGTGCACATATCGACACATGTAAGGATAAACTGATGTCCTCTGGCCGACTTGACCTTAAAAGGGCCAATAATATCTATGGCCATTTTCTGAAACGGGCCGAATAGGAATGTCAGCAGCCTGGATAGGCGCAGCATGTCGTGGTCCTCTAGATTTGACCTCCTGACATACCTTGCATGATCGGCAGTAAATACGAATGTCCTTATTGACAAAAGGCCAAAAGAAAGCCGCAAGGACTCTCGACTTCGTACGGGCAAAACCCATATGTCCAGCACATTGCGAGTCATGAGCATGTTGTAATATTTGGACTCTCATGCTCTTGGGAACAAGAATTTGCGAATGTGCCGACGTAGTCGAATCTTGTACCATACGTACAAGTACGCCGTTTCTCATTGCAATCCAAGATTTTCTATTTGTATCCTGATTCGGATCACCTTTCTTCGCAAGAACGAAGAATTTTTTTAAAGAAGGATCTTCTTCTTGCAATTTTATGAAAGAGTCACGAGTAATCACTAAGTGACTATCTTGGCTATCAACTTCATTATCACTATTCAGTGAAGTTTCGGGTGTTTGTAGAGCTTGTGCTCTTGTAACTACTGCATTTGTAGCTTGCATGTTATTATCTTCCCAAGCAGCAATCTGCTGTGGGGTACACTCCCTAACTCCGTGAATACGACCAATAATAAGGTCCGCAATAGGATTAGGTAAGAGACAAGCATGCACATCTCCAGTAAAGAAAGGAGTGGCAATGCGAATTACAGCAGTAGGATATTTTTCTAGAGTGCCGCCAAATGTGTCACATTTAATAACCCTTCCTGTAGCACAAGATGGATCTACAAGCGATTGTCTAACACCAATAGTGGTGCATCCGGAATCGAAAAGTAGTGAGACCGGAGTATCATTAACAAGACCCTTATGTAGGATTAAAGAACCCCTCCCGTCATGCGCAACAGCAGCAGGAAGAGCGGGAAGTGGGTGACCACAACTCAAAGTAGTTATGGTACCCGGTTCGAATAAAGTACTGCATTGGGGGCATTTGTTTGCTCTCTCAAAGTCAAAAGCAGAACCAGTGACAGCGTCAAAGTTTTTACTATCAACAACATGATTACAGGCTCCCTCAGTTTCCTGTTGTACAGCATTAGCCTGCTGATATCTCTTTTTTTTGTGTTGAGATCTACCCCGACTATTATTACCTCTGAAGTTATCAAAGTTATTATTATCTCTGCAGTTATTATTGTCTCTATTGTAATTGTTATCCTGGTTCGAATTCCAGTTTCCACGATTACTATCATGTTCACATTGATGCGAACATCTATTTGTTTGGTTCTGAGGTCTTCGGCAGGAATAACCTCTATTACCATATCCTCTTTTGAAATGCTTATAATTATTAGGGTGATAGTAACGACCACTATCAGGTTGTCTCCAATTCTTCGAAGAAGAATCACCATGAAATTGATTTCCATGATTTTGACAGAAATTACCGCTACTCTTTCTATCAAAATTTTGTTGGAATCTACGAGCAAAGTTTTGACCATACGGAGCTGCCGAAGCAACTGGTAAACCTTCTTTCACCTTAGAGTTACCCATGGTTATGTGTGGGTGCGCAGTTACGTATTGGCAACAGAAATCTTCCATTTCTTTTATTGTTTTAGGTTTACGTTCATGAAGGAAAGCAAGGAAAGACTCATTGACAGACGACATGACTTTGTCTCTAAGTATTAAGTCCATAAGTCCTTCATAAGTTTTTTCCGTCTTAGATAGTTCAACCCATCGTGAGAAAGTAATGCGTATTCTTGCAATAAACTCGGAGAATTCAACTCCATTTTCAGGTACATGTTTTTAAATTGTAGACGATAGCCGTCTTCGTTAAGCTGATATTTCTTTAACAAAGCGGCCCTGACAACCTCATAATTGTTCTTGTCAGGTTCATCCACCATATTTAATATACTTAGAGCTTTACCTGTCAGTATCCCTGATAACTGATAAACATATTTTGCTTTGTCTATGTTATGAGCTGTACATGCTTGTTCAAATCTGTCCAGATAGAACATTATGTCATCGCTGGAAGGACTAAATGTTGGTAACTTAATCTTAAAAGTATCATTATTAGCCTTACCAGAAGATGAACCCTTGTTTGAATCATTACCATTACTCATGCTTGTCAATTTCAATTTTTCCAACTCTAAAGCTAAGACCTTTTCTTCATGTTCCATTTTTGCTTTCTCTTTCCTCTCATCAGACTCTCTCTGTAATCTTCTTTCCTCAGCCTGAGCCTCTTTTTGAAGTCTTTCATTTTCAGCTTCTTTTTCAAGTCTTTTATTTTCAGCCTCTTTTTCAAGTCTTTTATTCTCAGCCTCTTTTTGAAGTCTTTCAGCTTCTAGCTGTAGCTGGAGTTTTCTTTCCTCAGCTTCTGATTCCCTTTTTTGTTTTTCCATTTCCATTTGGAATCTTTTTTCATCCACCTGCATCTGCAGTTTCTTTTGTTCAGCTTCCATATGCAGTTTCTTTTGTTCAGCTTCCATTGCTTTATCATATCGAGCAGTTGCAAATTCTTCTAACTTATCACCAGTCTTGCCAAGCAATTTACCCTGCTCAATAAAGTGCTCAAATGTAGACATGTTGTCTAACATATGAGTCCAAAACCTGAAATAATTAACTAATTTATTTCAAACCTAAGTGTAACAAGTCTTAATTAAGCACTTGTATATTCACATCACATTATATTATCCCAGTCTCTGTGGGAAACAAGTCTCCAATCAAAGAACTTGTATATGAAATATCAACAATCAATTCTTGATCATAAGTGCACTTCTCATTCAATAGTGCACGACACTATTCATCATTCATTTATCATCAGTGTAGTAGTAACAGTGCATTAGCATAGTCCATTAACTAATTACTATAACTGTAAACAATGACTATGTAAACACATGCAGAATGTAAACATTGAAAATGAAAACAATGCAAACAATGTAAACAATAACAATGTAAACAATAACAAAGATCAGCAACAATACAAAAACGTTCGCAGAAATCAACAAAAAATAAAGCAGAAATTAATGAAATATCACAAAAAATGTGACGATATCTGCGATAGAATTAAACAAAATACATGACACCACAGTGTATAAACAAAAATGTTGTATGAAACTAAATTATAGACAAGAGTAGGCTAACAAATACAAACAAATCAAAACAAAACTAAAGAATGCGAAATAATAACGAAAACAATATTAAAACATGTCATCACAGCTAACATAAATAGCAACAGAAGTCGCTTAGCAATTCCAGTATTGGAAATTTGCAAACCTTACAGAAAACGCTCACAATAGACGACCTCTATGACGTGGCATAATCTAACGGAGACACCACCCAACCGAGAACCCGCTGAAATATAAACATATAAATATACGAATAACATATAAACATATAACATATAGAATGAGATGATACACAGAAGACTCAGCAGAAGTATAAGGGCACAGTTTACATACAAACAGGCCACTTAACTTATAGGCTTCCAATCGTAGAACAGCAGCAGAAAAACGGATGTCAATCAACGTCCTAAAGAGCGAAGCTCCAACGATGATGGCACATCTGAACTGCTTCCACTGCTAACACGATGGTACAAGAGCTTCTGAAATACTGTGTGTTGAGTTGTTTCGGCACTTGACCTTCTAATCCAAAAGTAAGTTGATGGAAATCGGTACTTGGCCTTCTTCAGAAAACAACCCGTTTCAACCGGCACTTGACCTTCACAAAAACGACAGCACTGGAACCTTGACAGCAGCAACTTGCTTGACTTGCGTAAAAGATAACAGCAGTCCGAGTTATCCGGCAACATGTAACAATGCCGGGTACTGTCAAATTCTTGTTTCCGTCAAAAAGTTGAAATTTTGACTTTTACCGGGCAACGCCGAGTACTTTGAAAATTTTGAAGATGTTGACTGTATTGAAGAATGTTAATTTCTTGAAGGATGCTGATGAATTCTTGTTGAAAATGAAGTGGGTAAGGGACCCCGTGTTTGCTGGTACCAGAATCAAACCAGCTTATGGCCACCAAATGATGCGTGATGCCATATGATGATGGATGGTATCCGCATGTCTGGTTTTGTGTGGTGTGCAGATGTGTTCAGTCAAAACAATGTTCATACAAAAATAACAGGGCAATCCACATAGGACGTCAGTAAACTCACGACGTATAAAGTCAATGATTCTTGAAACAGCCGTTGACGTTTTTTCTTCATTATTTATTGTGGACGCCACAGTGACAAAATGGTTACGCGAATATGTAGACACATCAAACAGTCATTATCACAGCAACATTCAATACAGCAATAGACGGTAGACAGCATTACAATGATGAGTCAGATGCATGTTATACTTCATAGTGCTGTAAATGTAGTCAGGTGAAAAACTCCATCCTTTTCTATAACAGCCAGGAGATAACCAGATATATGAGATCAGTTCACTCTCCTTAGTCTGACTTCAGCAAGACAGACACGTCCGCCGAAGTATAAATAATGTCCTCAAAAATATCCTCTAGATAATAAAGGTTTTTCAAACCTAGTTCATTTAACAAAGTAGCAAGTAATGGTCCTTGGTACCTGCATCAACCGATGCAGTACAATACAGCGACATGTGAGCTAGGAAAACATCTCGTGACGACGACTTTCGAAGACAGGCGATGAACCAGAAATCGTTCACGACCAAAAATCGATAGAGTTAATGAAAATGTTAATTTACCTTGCCTTCCGGAAATACACAGAAATATTATGCCTCCCGGCATGTGCAAATACACTAGAGGTATTATCTCGAATAAACGAAATATCCATAAGAGGACTCTCACATTCCTGACAGAACAAAAAATAGCGGAGATCCCCTCTTCAACGAGGCATCTCTTTCGCCATTCCAAATCGCTCACTCCACTAGTGGTGGGCGGAAACCGATCGACCAAGAAGCAAGACAAGTCATGCGCAGTCCAGCGCAAAATGACCACAGCTCAAACTTAACTGCATTCGATACCAACGCGAGAAGACAAATGCTTACCGAGAAAAGTGACTATAAATTTCAAGCAGTTGTTGCCCTTGCGTTATAAAATAGATATTGAAATAAAACGATGTTGCGAGAATTTATCACGCAACAGGCACCCCCTACATGGAAACATAGTTGACATTAACAGCGAGAATAAAGTGGGGGATGTCATGGATGGCACAGGCAGAGGCTACGATTAAGCAGGTGACCATAGTTGAAAATATATTCAAAGGGTAAGAGTGGAGTAAGCCAGATGAGAACTGGACTAACTACCAGCAAGTCATCATCAGCCTTGGTAGAGAGTGCAGAACTTGGGTCAATGGGTGGGCAGAGCTGGAAATTGATCAACTGATAAATGATTATGCTGGGGTGATGATGCCATTGTGTACACAGATAAGTTTGTAATCCGTGGTGAGAAATCACGGTGGGGCCTCTCTGCTAGAGTGGAGGGCAGAATCACTGAACATAGTGAGGCTTTCATGATCACAACCTCCAGCATGAGAATGGAGGTAGAGGCAAGTACTAGGTACCAGACTACCAACCCAACAAGTGTTTAGCGCTTGTATCTGGTCATGGAGGCTGTACCACCCGAGAAAGATCAACCCCCTGCTGAGCGTGATGCAAACGAGAGAAACTATCGGGCTGATTCTACTGAGCATACAAATGAGAGAACTACCTGCGTAAGTTAATATATATTTTTGAAAACTGATAACGTTTAATTTATACTGAAATAAGTACGACTGTGACAACTAAAATAAAACCAAGAGGAGTACTGGTAGAAGATTCAAGGTTGGAACAGCCAAAATGTCATTCGCTCGATTTAGCTTTTGTTTTGGCAATTTAATTATTTGAGGCCGATTTTAATATAGTTAGCAGAGTTTCAAAAGCGTCGTGCACATCGAATGTGGTATTTAGATACGTTTTAATCATGATTAATGCCCCAATCGCTCAAAAATCGAGATGTTTGGTGACCTAATTCGATGTAAACAATCACGGCAGTTGCACACATTGGTTGTCTGCGAGACCGGACTGTAGGATTCTTTCTTAACGAGATTGGGAATAATAAGACATTTCTAAAAGGTGCCACATAGCAGAATATGTCATATAAACATAGTTTATTTGAATTCCATTGCAAAGAGCTGTAAAAAAGGCTTTAAAATGATGTATGATATATAAATATACCTAACATGGTTAATTTTTTTTCAATTTTTGTGGGTGACAAAAGATATGAAAAATTTTGCATTTTCTTCAAACAAGGCATATTTGAGCCTATATTTTGTTTAACAAGTAAAAGTAAATGTGCTTGAAAAAAGCTTTAAAATGATACATGGATCATTACTGTAACTTCATTAGTACATTTTTTCTCTTCTCTGTAAACATGTAGAAATCTTGACGAATTGAGCAATTTCTGAGGAAATCTGTTTTTTTTTTTTTTTTTTTTTTTGGCTTTCTTGTCATTTTCAACTCATGATAGTTCAGAATAATGTGACATGTTTAGAAAAAAATTGGGCTTACTTAGTATGTCTATGACATTGCATATCATAGATATTGAGTGTCTACAGTGTATGATTTTGAGCACTGACACTTTAAAAATGTGTCAAGCTGATTTTGTAACCAAAAACATGACCAACCTGATTTTCTTTAAATTTGAAAAGAGTATATTGGCCTTTTTATGTCCTCCATGCCTTCCATTTCATAATTTCTTACTTCTTCTTCTTCTTCTTGCGATCGCATCTTTGATGATTACACCGTCAGACGAGTTCTCATGATGAATTCGACTGTTGTTTGAAGTTCCTCTTTAACTCCATATAGCTTTGAGTTTAGTGTTGAGTCATTGGGCCAGTATATCTTTCTTAACTGGTCATACAGAGGACAGTCCTGTAGAACATGCTCAGCAGTTTGTTCGTTTAATCCACATGTGCACAGTGGTGAAGCAGACAATCATAGCTTGTGCATGTGTTTATTCAGTTTGTTATGCCCTGTCCTGAGTCGAAAAATAGTTATCTGTCCCTGCCGGTCGAGAGTGTGATAGTCGTCTTTGGGTTGGTTCTGTTCTCTTCTGATAGTCTGGATAGCTCTCTTTTTCTCAAAGTATGTGACTTCATTATCTTCTTGTTCACATTCTCCTCCCTTTTTTGCAAGTTTATCTGCCTTTTCATTTCCGGGTACACCACAATGAGATGGTACCCACTGAAGTATGGTTCTCTTTTTGGCAGCTACCTTGTTTAGTTCATTTCTCAGATGCGGGAGTTTACCACCCTTGAGAGCTTGCAGGACAGACAGTGCATCTGTGAGGATGACTACCTGGTGGCAGTCAGAGTTGGTGTTATAAATCATATTTGCAGCTTGCTCTAGAGCTTGAACCTCAGCTGTATAGTTGGAACAGAATTTACCAGTGGGAATGTGCCTAGTCTCATAGTGGTTGTCAGGATATGAGATAAAGATACCGGCACCTCCATTCCTAACAGCATTAGTTGCTGATCCATCTGTATAGGCATGTATCCATGATTGATCAAGATAGCTTTCTTGGATCATACTCAATGTAGCACTTCGTTTTTGCAGATCATTATACTCATATCCACTTGTGAGACCACTGACTGATGTATTAATTTGGAGGGCACTGCTGGCCTGCTCCCATGGTACAGGGTATAGGGTGGGCTTCAGTGGTGTTGTCTTCATGGATAGGTCTTCTTGATGCTGTCTTATCAGTCTTTTTCCCCGATGCACAAAGCTGCTACGCTTTAGACGTCCCAATGCCAGATCATCTAGTCTTGCCTTCATTGGGTGCATTGGCATACTGTTGTACTTTTCCATCTGGATCATGGTTTTTGTGTCTCTTCTATGGGACAATGTCTGTAATCCAGCAACCTTCTGCATCTCTGTTATTGGTGTAGTTTTCATGGCTCCTGTAATGAGCCTGAGAGCTTGATTTTGCACCTTGTCCAAAGACTGCAGATGTGAGTTAGCAGCTGATGACCATGCTGCTGAGCTAAACTCTAAGTGTGGTCTTATTACTCCATTATAAATCTTCTTTAGATTTCGTTCATTTGCTCCCCAGTTGGTACCTGCTAATTTTCTGAGTATGCCTAGTCGTCTTCGGGCCTTTCCTTCTGCATTTTCAATATGCTTATTCCATGTAAGCCTTTGGTCAGATGTCACCCCAAGATAGGTGGGGTAGCTTTCTTCCTTGATCACGGTTGTCCCTAGGTGTATGTTAGCTGATTTGTCCTTGGGGGCGAGGGAGAACAGTGTTGTGGAGGTTTTGTCTGTGTTTATTGTGATAAGCCATTTCTCTGCCCATGACACTAGCATGTCTGCTGCCCGCTGCATTCTATAATTTGCTGTGGTGACATTTTCATCAGCGCACCAGAGTACTAGGTCATCTGCATATAAGGCAGCTTTAACTCCTGCAAGGAGATCTTTCACCAGGTCATTGATGTAAACAAGGAAGAGTGTTGGGGAAATTACTCCTCCTTGAGGTACCCCCTGATGGAGCAACACTTTTCTGCTCTGCAGACCGTCAAGAGTGACTCTAGTTCTCCTGTTATGCAAGTATGACTGGATCCATTTTATCATGTTGCCTTGGATTCCACTTCTCCTAAGTTTTGCAATGAGGCCATCTTTCCACACCTTGTCAAAGGCCTGCTTGAAGTCGACCCAGATCGTTAGGACCTTTTTCTTCTCCTGGAAGGCATCTTCTATTGCTTGAGACAAGTAAGTAACTTGGTCTTCTATACTGTAGCATTCTCTAAATCCAGCTTGTTCCGGCACCAGGATCTGCTCAGACTCTAAATACCATTTCAATCTGTGGTTGACTATTCGCTCCATAGTCTTCCCAACACAGCTTGTGAGACTGATTGGCCGGTAACTTGCAGCCTCGGTCTTACATTTCCCTTTCTTTAGTATGGGTATTGTGATGGCTTCTCTCCATACTTGGGGTACCGTTCCTTTCAACCAGCTGTGGTTGAATATCTCAAGCAGTTTTTTGTCTTTGCTGCTGAGCTCAGATTTACTAGCATTTCGTTGCTGATTTTGTCTGGGCCGGGTGACTTTTGAAACTTAAGCTTGGAAATAGCCTTCTGTAGTTCTCCTAGTGTGATGGGTTCCCTCATTGGGGCAGGAGTATCTGTCTGTCCCATGGTTGCCAGTATTTCTTTTCTCATCTCTCTCTGATGATCTATGTTAATGGGTAAGTTGCTTTCTGAACTGTATCTTCTAGCAAACAAGTCTGCAGCTTGTTTTCCTCTGAAAAGTTTGCCACCTTCATCCAATGTGATAGTCTGCCTAGGTGAGGAACGCTCTTCATTTAGAGACTTGACTAATCTCCAAAGTTTCCTGCCGTCTTTCTCAAGGTTCAGCGATGCCGTTTTAGTTCTCCAGCTTTTCCGTTTTTCTTCTAGCTTTGTTCTCTGAAACTCTGCTACAGCCTTTTTCCATTTGTTGTGAGTTTCAAGTGAAGGCTGAGACTCTGCGTCCTTTCTAGCCCTGTCCATAGCTTCCTGACGTTCTTGGAGTGTGCTGGACCAGTATGGTATGTAGTTACGCCGGCATCCTTTGGGAATGGTTTCTTTTGCAGCTTGTAGTATGCATCTGTTGAAGTCTTTTACCACTTCATTAATGTCTCTGTTCTGTACCTTGAGGGTAGACAGCAGCGTGTTCACCTGATGCCTGAATAAACCCCAGTTTCCTTTTTTGTAGTTCCATCTTGTAATGGCTGGGCCTGTACTGAGAGTTGCACTCTGGACAGTAAGAAAGATTGGGCGATGGTCGCTTCCCCCTAGTTGGTCTCCTACTTCTCTACTAATAGATCCAGCTATATCTGGTGTGGAGAAGGCAAGATCTGGTGTTGAAGTTGTGTGCCATCCTCTGGAGTAGAAGGTAGGAGTATCTGTGGCATTATTGACTAGGATTAGGGAGTGATCATCTTGCCAAGTTTCAACCTCTTCACCTCTGTGATCAAGATGGTTATAGCCCCAGTTCTGGGAGTGGCTATTAAAATCTCCAACTGCTATAAAGTTGGTGGCTGGTACCTGTATAGAGCTGAGACTCAGGGGTTTGTTGTTCGGACAGTAATAGTTCAGGAGTTCTATTTCCATCTTGTGTACCTTTATCTGCAACAGCTGATATTCTGCTCCATCCATGAAGGTTTTCCTTTCGTGTGCAGGAATGTTATTCCTTACAAGAGTAAGTACTCCTCCTTTTCATCTATCTTTTCTGTCGGATCTGAAGCATTGATATCCCCTTATTTTAAAGGTTTGATCTGCTTTCAAGTGAGTCTCTTGGATACAGCAAACACTGACTTGCTTCTCATATAAGATGTTTTCCAGCTCTGTCTTTTTGCTGTATCCAGCCTGCTTGCTGTTCACTCCCTCTGCATTCCAGTGCATCATGACAAGTGGCACTCTGGGTTTCTCTTTTTCTGTTTTGTTTTGGTCAGTAGTTCTCCTCCGCCATCTGCTGACTCCACAAGACGGTCTAGAGGGTCCTCCAGTAGCTGAGGGTGGGCTCTGTCAAGGCTCAGAGCCCGGCACTGCACCTGCCTGGTGGAGCTCCACAGGGCGAGCACCAGTACGAGATTTATTTGACGGTGTACTCTCCATAGAAAAAAAAAAGCGAGTTGCGTGATACTGTGGTTTCCGGTGCGCCTTCTGGCCCAGTATCTATGACTTTAGTACCTGTTCAACGGGAGAGTGGGCTCATCCCTAATCTGTTTATGTTCCCAGCAGTAGACTATTCGCAAGCAGCCTGGGGGTGTCACTGCTCTGCGCGGACCTTGTTTACCGAGGCGGCGTCCGAGCTCGTATGGTGAAAATATGGTTGCGTTATCTTCAAAATAGCCCTGTCTTTCCCATGGCTTTTCTGCCATCCTGCAGCTTTGAGTTAGGGAGTTCTGAGCTCCAGTTTCTTTCCCAGGCATTTTATCCTGGCCTGGCACGCATACAGAGGACCCCACTTCTGGTTCTAAGTTAGCAGTTGGGGATAGGTGGGGTAGCACACTGTGCATTCCCCGTCATCCAGGGGGCTCTCCAACTATGCAGAGCTTGCACAATGCTGTGCTCTGGTTCTGGGCTCTCCCAAGGAATCCTCACGTCCTGCACAGAGACACTTCCAGATACCCACCACCTGCCAACCCTCCATTGTAGAAATCTCCTGCATGCGGCCATCCAGTCAAGAGCCAGTATTAAGTCTGGTGCCCAAGTGATCCCCCCAAGCTCAGTGTGCAATGCTGGGTTCTCATCATGCTGCAACACAGGGGGGATTGTGATGCTCAGCCATCTCTCTCAACTCTGCACCGATAAGTGACATCGGGGACTTAACTGTGCCTCAGTACTGGGAGGCCCCGTTTCCGGGTACACCACACACAGCCAATTGAGGCAACGGTCGCCGTGGGCATGTCTTCAGTGGGGAAGTTGTGGAGTCTTCCTGTCCATGTTCTTGCACATCCTAACACTGCCCGCAAGACATCGGAGGTTTGGAGAGTGGCCTTCTCTGCTTTTTTGAGCCGGGGTGGGCTCCCCGGGCAAGTCTCGATGGGGATCGGGACGTGTCCACGCGCCAGTGGGCCCAGCATTGGCCGCATCTGATGGAGGACTTGCTCTGCCAGGTTTGATGTGGATTTCCTACCGCCCCGGGTAGAAGCCAGAAGTGTACTGTGCCAGCTCTGGGGGAGATAAAGGGGGTGTTTCTGCGTCTCCTTGTGATACGTAGCCAAGGTAGGGCTCACAGTGCTCTTTCCCCGCCACCAAATTGCCTGCTGGTTACGCCGAGTTCTCCGAGGCTCTAGGCATGTGACCAAGAGTTGAAGGCAATAGGATCGTCAAGTCCTGAGTCTCTGTGCCTGTACGATGGGTTCCGATCTTCAGGGAGCAGTCCACACTCGTTCCCACTCCCAAGACTTGTTCAGTATCCATCTGGCTCCTTCCCACCCACAGAGGGCGTGTACGGTGTAGTGCACCGGTTTTATTATCGAGGTTTGCTCCTCTAGATCCGTTGTGTTTAGCCTGAGGATTCGCACCCTCAGTTACCAGGACTACCTCGAGGAGGGTGTGGCTCTTCACCACGCACAACGATCTTGGGGTATGAGAGGTTTTGCTAGGCCAAGAGACTAACACCGCAATGGTCGCTCCTTTCATGAACAAGAATTCACTAGGCCTAGGGTGAAGCAAGGGGGGAAACCCACTACCCACAACACCAGCACATCATACCCCCTGTCTGTAAAAGACTTTGCCCCATAATTTCTTACACTTACAAGTAGTTTTTAACACAAACATGACCTTATACATGCTTATACATGTTATTTGTGATCCTTTGGTGATGTCAAAGATGGCCCATTTTCACTTTCAGACAGAGCGATAACATTTCTAAGTCGAAAAATAAAATAAAAATTCATAACTATTTTATTTATAGACCGAATTTGATGATTTTAAAATGTTCATTCATAACCCTCCACTCCCAAAGGAGCATAGGCCTTCAACAAACACATGCCAAGTCCTCCTGTCACGTGCCATCATCTCAAGTTCTTTCCATGTTCTCCTCATCATTTTCACCTCTGTTTCCAACTCTCTTCTCCATGTACTTCTTGGTCTTCCTCTGCCTCTCTTGCCCTGGGGGTTCCAGAACAAGGACTGCCTTGTAATGCTATCAACAGGTTTCCTCAGTGTGTGTCCTATCCATCGCCATCGTCTTCTTCTCATCTCTTGTTCCACTGGCACTTGTCCAGTTCTTGTCATCAGTTCCACATTGGTAACCTTGTCATACCATTTTAATCCCTCTATTCTACGCAAGCACCCATTTATGAAAGTCTGTAGCTTTTTGGTTGTTGTCTTTGTTGTTCTCCATGTCTCCGACCCATACAATAGGACTGACTTCACATTTGAGTTGAAGATTCTTATTTTCGTGTTGGATCCTATTTCTCTTGATCTCCATATATTTCCCAATGCAATGAAAGCTCCTCTTGCTTTTTGTATTCTTATTTTGATATCGCTGTCTGTCCCTCCAACTTTATCTATATTACTGCCAAGATATGTGTATGATTCTACATCTTGTATTGGCGTTTCTTCAAGTTCAACCCTGTTTTCATTACCTGCATTTATTCGCATTATTTTTGTCTTTTCCCTGTGTATTTTCAGACCCAATTGCTGTGACCTCTCATCGAGTGTTTTCAATTTGTCCTGCATCTGATTACGGTTATGGGACAGGAGAGCCAAATCATCAGCAAAATCCAGATCATCCAACTGCTTAGTCAGAGTCCACTGGATTCCATTTCTGTTGTGTGTTGTCGATGATCTCATAACCCAATCTATTGCCAGCAAGAAAAGAAATGGAGACAAGAGGCATCCCTGTCGCACTCCTGTTCTTATCCCAAATGGTTCTGTAAGCTGTCCTTCATGAAGAACTCTGCACGTCATGTCTTCATAGGTTTTCTTTATTAAATTAATGATCTTCAGGGGAACTCCATAATGCCTCATCAATTTCCAAAGTGATTCTCTGTCCACACTGTCAAATGCTTTTTCGTAGTCCACAAATCCGATGTATAGTGGTGAATTCCATTCCAGACTTTGTTCAACTATTATTCTCAAAGTGGCTATCTGGTCTGTACATGATCTGTTTTGTCGAAAACCTGCTTGTTCATCTCTCAATTTCTTGTCTATGGACTCCTTTAATCTCTCAAGGATAATCCTGTTCAATACCTTTTCTGGCACTGATAGTAACATTATTCCTCTATAATTTGTGCACTCTTGTAGATTTCCCTTCTTAGGCAACTTAACCAGATATCCTTCCTTCCATTCTGCTGGTATCTCTTCTTTTTCCCAGACTTTACCAAGTAATTTATATAACATCTCTGTAGCCGTGTCGATATCTGCTTTGATGGCCTCTGCTGGAATGCCATCAGGTCCAGACGCTTTTCCATCTCTTAGAAGCTTTATGGCTTTCTTTATTTCTTCCTTCGTTGGTCTTTCACCATTAATTTGTAGCTCTTCTTCTGCTGGCTGGATGTCCGGCGGGTTTTGTGGAGCTGGTCTATTGAGAAGGTCCCCAAAATATTCTGTCCACCTCTTCATTTGCTCTTGTATATTGCTGAGCAGTTTCCCATTCTTATCTTTTATGAGGCAACTTGTTTGCTTGTATTTCCCTGTTAGCTTCTTTGTGCTGCTATACAGTTCTCTCATATTTCCTTTGGCTGCAGCATCTTCTGCCTCTCTTGCCAACTCCTCAATATACTTCCTCTTGTCTCTTTTGATACTTCTTTTTACTTCTTTGTTTGCTTCTGTGTACACTTCTTGAGCCTTGGCTTTGGAACTTCTGGTTTTGCTTGTGTTTAACTCTGCTTTCTTGTTTTTTCTATCTTTCATCTTATTGATGGTTTCTGTTGTTATCCATGCTTTTTGTTGTCTTTCCCTTTTCCCCAGTATTTCTTCACATGTCTCCTTCCATACCGTTTAGACCTGCTGCCAATAGTCTTCTGTATTCTCTACATCTTCCAACTGTTGGAGCACTTGGAATTTGTTGGATACTGTGACCGCAAATTTGTCTCTTGTTTCTTGATTTCTTAGCTGTCCTACATTAAACTGTTGTCTATAATTTTGCATTGTTGCATATCGCTTGAGTTTCATTTTTACTTTGGCTATCAGAAGATGGTGATCTGATGCCACATCTGCTCCTCTATATACCTTTACATCCTGCAATGATGATCTAAACTTCTTCTTTATGCATATATGATCGATCTGATTTTCTGTTCTATGGTCTGGTGATATCCATGTTGCCTTGTGTATTCTCTTATGTGGAAACATGCTTCCTCCTATAGCCAGTTGATTTGAAGCACAGAAGTTTGCGAATAGTTCTCCATTTTCATTCATTACTCCTAGCCCATGTTTTCCCATGACTTCTTCAAATCCGGTATTGACTGTACCTATCTTTGCATTCATGTCACCCATCAAAATTGTGATGTCTCTTCTTTTTACTTTATCCATAATTTCCTGTAGTTTAGTATAAAATGCTTCTTTCACAGACTCTTCTTTGTCATTAGTTGGTGCATAACATTGGATGACATTGACATGAATTTTCTTTTTAGCTGTTTTGAAAATAGCTGTTATTATTCTGGGTCCCACAGCTTCCCATTCAATGAGTGCTTTCTGTGCTTCTTTAGATAACATAAGAGCTACCCCTTCACTGTGGTGTGAACTTTCGTCTTCGTGTCCTGAGGACAGCACCAATTCACCTGTGATGAGTTTCTTCCTGTCTACCCCCTTCCACTTTGTTTCACACATTCCCAGAACCTCGATTTTGTATTCCCTCATTTCTGCTGCTACTTGTGCCACTTTCCCTTGTTCGTTCAATGTCCGAACATTCCAGGTGCCAAATCTGGAAGTTCTCCTAGAAGAAAGAAGGTTAGTCAGCAACACAGACTCCTTTCGGCTTTCTCTGTGTTGCATCATACGCCTCCCCGCGAGAGGACCTTCCCCTGTCTTGGATGGCTGTGTTTTATTTTCTTTATTTGACTTGTCCATATTTGTTGAAGTTTTTTGTGGTTTTAATTTTTTTTTTACAGGATGGGGTAACCGGCCCCATGCCCAACCCTCCTTAGTCGCCTTCTACGACATGCTTGGCAGGGGACAGTGTTACTATTCTTTGCTCCCCTTTCGGGCCCCGGTAACACACGGGTGGATTTTAAAATGTACTTTCTAAATATCTTATTGAATTGTCTATTTAACAAATGTGAAAAATCAGTTTGTGGTACCTACAAGTACTGCAGCCTTAAGGTGGCTGTCTGAGACTTCATTAACCTGGACAGTTATTGTATCAGACTCAATCAATGCTTCGGAAGGTCCAAAGTGCCCCAGCATAAATGGAAAACTGCCTCAGAAGCCTCAGGAACTGGTGTGGATCTACTGCCTTGGTCATGCAGAGGTGGGCGGCAATGAAAGAGCTTGACAGACTAGCTTCAAGAGCACTCATAAAAGGTGCATTGGATATGGATAAGGGAGAGATACTAGGAGCAATTAATGATTGCCTATTAACGAAAGACACTGCAATCGATGAATCATCAAAGCTAAGATTGCTGGAATTTGGCATTAAATGTAACACCAGCAGGGATGGATGTATAAGAGGATGCATCTGGCATGTTGTGTTAGGAAACTCTTTACAGAACGATACAACAGGAGGCAATCTGATCATCAGAAGTGTTCCCCCACCCCCCAACAAGTGTTTCGGCCCAGTATACTCCTTTTTTTTTAAACCTATACTCCTTTACACTCTGGGGGGGGGGGGGGCCACTTGGGTCATGACTCCCAAGTGTCTCAGCCTCCTGTTGTCTTGTATCGAAAATGAACCCATTTCACTTTGGTAGCAACTTTAAAATCCACACCTCCGCCAGCCGTGGAGGCAATTGTGAAAGTAACAAAGAGAAGACAAATTATCCCGTTCGTTCCATTGCACACAACTAGGGACAGACACTGACACACCTGCGCAAAGCCGACGAGGCTAGCCACTGCGCGCTAGCAACTGAAATTCTGTGCCTTACACCTCTTATACTATACACTGCATGTTGCCCCTCAGTCACAGCCCGTTCATAAGTACACCGAAAAACTCAACGTAGTGTGGACTTAGAAAAATTCCTGGTGTTTTCTGTAGTGCAGAGTTTACTGTCACGATTTCCATTGCCCATTGCGGTTGTTCCACAGCCAGCATGATGCCTTTTCAGCAGTTTTACTAAGCCTCTTCAGTGCCCTTGTTCTCGACTGTCCCCTCAGCCCCGACAGTTTCAATAAATCATACACTGATGCAGCCACGAGCCCTCTTGCACCCACCTCAACCGCCATGACCCTTGCAGTGAACTCACTGTGTCTCAGATCCGCGGCCAGATCATTATACTTGGCCGCTTTGAACAAAATTAGCATTCAAACCCTTCTAATTTGCTGAGGGAGACTGAGCACCTATGGGTTTGCCCGAAGTTCAGTGACTTCAATTCTGATCAACAACATGTAGATATATATATTGGTGTTGTGTGTGTGTGTGTGTGTTTCTTTTCATATATATATATATATACAGTCAATCCTCACTATTCATGATTCCTTGAAACCCAGCGAATACAAAACCACTGATCCTATGGGGAAAAAAGGGGTTAGGTTCATGCGGGACCCTGTTCACCATACACTATGGCTACCAAGCACCATAAACCCATCACTTCATGTACACTTCTTGTAAAAAGATAGCTTATTTATTATACTGTGAATTTTATAAATGTATTTTATACGCTGTTTTATTTGTAATACTACAGTATGTACAATCTTTTGGTGTACCAATACTCATTCACTTCCACTGTCACTATTCATTCACACATCTACACTCAAACACACAGATGTAATTTTTGCACTCTGGTGCCGATTCACATACAGCTCTACGTATATCTTCTTCCTTCTGGCGGGCAGACCGGATGGTGGATTCATTCAGTGAATTCGCAGCCGATGGATGCTACAGACATCTCAGAACGAAGTTTATCTAACACATGTACTTTATCACTGAGGCTCATCACAGCCTTCTTGCGCTTAGGAACACTCACAAACACCTTGCACTACGCTTGGATGCCATTATTAATTACTAAAATAATAAAAAACAGTGTAAAACTGCAAAAACGTGGATGAAAAGATGCTCGACAAAGACACGTTTAAACACAACAAAAGCTGGCAAGAAGAAGGAAGCAGCCTCTCCTTGCTGAAATTTTTTGTCTACATGAGGTGCCCTTGAATGGCAAAAATTGGGTTACACTTTAGCTTGCGCGAATCCGCAAATACAGAATGCGAGGATTGACTGTATATGTATGTATGACAACAGGCAAAACTGATAGAAAGAAAGACAGAAAATGACAAAGGGGTTACATATTGAATAGATGCAATGGATACAGGCAATAATGGAAGTGATAAACAGCACTAGGGAAATGAAACTGTGCAAAAACATAGGCGCATATGCCAGTCAACAAAGCATTGAAAGAGAAACCACCATCTCTCCTCCAGAACCACACAAAACACAAGGATAACAAACCTCTTTTAATTTATTTTTTCTTCTGATCTGTGCATTGTGCTTCAAGTGTGCCCATCGACCTCTGAACCCACCCCTGCCCCGCCCACGGCGAACAACAGGTGAGGTGGCTCCAGTGGAATTGAGAGAGTCCTGAGTATTGGAGTCTTCAGAAACATTATCGATGCTGCTGGCATTACAGTTGGATTTAATTATATCTGCACAATCTGACATCCGTGATGAGCTGCCATCTGGAAGGAGAGATGCATCTGAGGATGGAGTGAGATTAAGCTGTCATGCTAGTTATGTCAATACTGGACATTTACGAGCAGGAGCAGCATTGCATTTTAAGTCAAAATATTTTTTTTTTAAGTATGAAAACTGGGATTATATTTCCTAATACTTTATAATTTCCGGAATCTAAATGTGTCAAAATCAATTGTAAGAACTCATTTTAGGATGTTATTTTGACTTTGAAACTGATTTTTTTTTTTTTTTAAATTGTGCTTTTCTTATAAAGAAAAACAAGAATTTCTCAGAACAATTAAAACCATGAATTTCTCAGAACAAAATAATGAATTTCTCAGAAAAGAGTTTTATGTTGCTAATTTTTTTATAACCTGCTCATTTAGCCATCAATCAACATGAGATCTGACACAATTTTCCCAGCATTATAAAACTTATGTGAGATTAGATTTCTGATCTTATCAAAGTTTGTATTTATTGTAAGTAATGATGTAAAATTTAGAAAAATTTGCTACTATTATTTGATATTTACTTTAATTTGAGATCTATTCGAAATCTAGCCTGATAAATTTGAAAATACAATGTTGAGCTTGCTGGTCAGATTTGGTGCTAATAACTTAACAAATAAAACAGCCTTGGTGAACTTTAAAAAAAAGCACTAAAATCCAATCTGCCACCATTTCCATGGCAACCAACATCACTATACTATCAAATGCTCTATTGTTCTCTGTTAAGCACAACTATTTATTGCTATAATTTAAGTCTGTACGTTTTAGCTAAAATCCAGCGATCACATATGAAAATAGAAATTCACTGTAACTCCTCCCCATGAAAAAAAAAAGAGATAAAATGCAAGATATGGGATTGTCTCAAATTTCAACTCCAAATGTGATACAAAGTAAACAACAACAACGGTCACGAAGAATACTTTGTGAAGTGTGAAGCACATACAGTAAAGATCAGCAGATAAAATTCAAGTCAGAATTACAGCCACTAATAAGTGTCTATGTTCTGTCATAAGAGTAAAGCCTGCTTATTACATTTAAAACCAGTAACAAATCAGCACCTCATACATCTGTTATACCTCATTAAGGTCTGTGTTACATGTAAAACCACTAGTAATCAATGCAGCATGTTTCATAATTATTCTCTCTGTCCCACGTAGTTTGTAGTTTTACCTAAGCTCCAAACATTTGTTTCCCCACAGGTGTTGTCTTAATACAGGAAGTAAATATACATATTTAGGAGAAAATATCTTTTAATATTTGTATAAAGTGTTGTAAATTGGCCGATGAAAATTCTGACGTGTTGTAAATCTTTTATGCAACATAAAAGTTTCTTAATACTGCATAAAGCACAGACATGAGGAAACATCACCATAACCAAACATGGGTACCTAGTCACCTTTGGGAAATATAATGAACCAGCTCATGGCGTGTGAAGAATTAAAGTCAGGTCTGCTTGACAAGCAAGCAGTACAAGTCTCCACATCACATTTAATTAAGTTAATTTGCTGACTCAACAACTTTTACTGTATTTTACTTTGAAGTTTTCAGTTACAGCACATATTTCTTCACTTTTTATAGAACGGTGATTCTGTATTACAAAATATGTCAACAATAAAGGGGCTATGGATAAGGTAGAGATACTGAGTACAATTTATGATCACCTGTTAGAGGATAAGGTAAAGATACTGAGATCAATTAATAATCGCCTGTTAGAGAATGACACAGTAACAGATAAATCATCAAGGTTAAGACTGTTGGAATTTGGCATAAAACGTAAGGTAAACAGAGATGGACGTATGAGAAGATGCATCCATCATGTATACAACCAGCAAGCTACAGGAACAGTTAGCATTCATACTCTTCGACATATACCGAGGGAGACTGAGCACTTATGGGTTTGCCCAGAGTGCAATGATGTTCATTCTGTTCAACAATAACAATAAAGGGGCCCGCTGTAAAACTTGGAGATAAGCAAAGAAATATAAAAATTGGTTGGTTTAAAGATGAAAGATACACAAAATACAAGGGATGTTTCAGGGTACACACTTCATTAGCCACAGTCAGAAAAATCTCATGGTTCTAACACTACTAAAGTTCTAGTTCTACGATAAAACATGAAAAACAAAAAATATTACTAGTGTTTCAGTCAAAGAACATAATAAAAACCAGCACATGGTCATGAGAATAACAGCATCAACTGACAAATAATCCATTCTAGACCAAATATTCTGTGTCTCCAAGGCAAATGTTCTCAAGCAAATATTCATTCATTAATTATCCTTCAGTTCCTCAATATGCATAGGCCTTCAACAACTTCATACGGAAATGGTGAGGCTGGCAGATTAGCCAAGGAAGGTGGAAAGCTACCCCAACTAGACACAAGCATAACTACAAGCCAGGAGTTTTATTAGGGGCAGAAACAAGAACAATTGGGAAACACAGCATCCAAGCCACAACAAAAATGATGCATATTACCAGTTAAGCAGAAGTAAACAAGTGGTAATCTTCAGACATCGCATAGGCCACAACAGATTGGAATAACATCTATTTAACAAGCTAAGGATAGGAACTACTGATGAGTGTAACTGCGGCACCGATAAAATGACTGCTGAACGTCTACTTCAAAGGTGCCCAACATATGAGGAACAAAGAAAGCTAACCACTGCTTTCTTTTAACATTTTTGAGTTGACGTCTGAAAGTGAACAAAGAATAAGAAGAAATTCATAGCTAGTCCTTCTGTCCTGTACTTTTAGCTCAAAATTGTTCCAGGCCTTCCTCATTCCTTTTGTTTCTGTTTCCAGTTCTCTTTTCTGTGTGTTTTTCTGTCTTCCTCTACCTCTCTTAACCTGGGAATTCCAGAAAAAGGACTTCCATGTAATGTTACCAACAGGTTTCCTCAATGTGTGTCCTATCCATTACCAACGTCTTGTTATCGTCTATTGTTAAACTGGCACTTGTCTGGTTCTTGTCATCAGTTCCACTCTGGTGTTCTTGTTGTACCACTTTAATCCTTCTATTCTAACCATTTATGAAAGTCTGTTTCTAGGTTATTATTTTTGTTGTTCTTGATATCTGCAGTGTAAGAGAGCAGGCTCATGCTGAACAGAGCAGAGCTTACAGGACAACCTCTACCATGAGCAAGGAGATAGAGGCAGCTACTGTAGCCTTGAGGTGGCTGCCTGAAACTACCTTAACCATGGCAGTTATTGTGTAGGACTCTTAGTCCATGATTCTGACAGTGCTAACTGGATGGCTACGATATGAATAGAGAACATACATCGATGCCTTAACCCTTCAGGAATTGGTGTCGATCTACTCTCATGGCTGTGCAGGAGTATGCAGCAATAAGTGAGCTGGCAGACTAGGTCGAGCACCCATAGTGGGGACATTGGATATCGATAAAGGAGAGATAATGAGGATAATGAATGACCGCCTGTTCGAGAATGATCCTGTAATTGATGAATCAACACAACTCAGACTGCTGAAACCTGGCATCATATGTAAAACTAGCAGGGATGTGTGTTATGAGAAGGGACCAGTATAAACCGTGCAGGATGTCTTCAAGACAATAATATAGAGCATTTCTTGTTAAAATGTAAGAGGTATGAACAAACGAGAATACCAATATTAGATTATTTGCAGGCATCAAATTTACCTATAAATATAGAAGTTAACAATAGACAAGACCTAGGGAACTGCATAATAGTCAAATTAGTATTTAACAAGAACAAAAGTTAATATATAGTAATTTGGAAAGTGAAGGTCTGATGCTGTTCTTACAATACATATGACTTTTAATGGGTGAAAGTCAATTAAATATCTGTTAAAGTCAGTTCTATAACTGGAACCACCAGGCCTTTACACCCCTCACCCTTAATATTATTTAGTTTGGAGTTTCTGTTTGATTTTTTTTTGGTTTTATCTCGTTTTTGTTTGTTTATGTTATTTTGTTTTTTTAACATACCAGCATAATTGGTAATTGTGATTTGCCCTATTTACAATGATTTCACAGGTGTGATGCCACTTTCCCATATCGGCAGTTGTTCATATTATTTGGAATTGAAAACAATATCTATCCTAATTACGAGGAGGAGTCAAAAAGTAACCTTAATATTTTTTTATTAACAGAATATGCACAAATAGAAATGAAAGCACTTAATCCCCACCACGTTCAATGCAGGTGTGCCAGCGCTTCACTAATGCCTGGATTCTGTGAGAAAAAGTGCCTTCTGACTGACTGCATTGCCACATATGCACCGCCTCTTTCACCTCATCTTCCTCCTTCTTCTTGCGATCGCATCTTTGATGTTTACACCGTCAGATGAGTTCTTATGATGAACTCGACCGTTGTCTGATGTTTACACCGTCAGATGAGTTCTTATGATGAACTCGACTGTTGTCTGATGTTAACACCGTCAGATGAGTTCTTATGATGAACTCGACCGTTGTCTGATGTTTACACCGTCAGATGAGTTCTTATGATGAACTCGAACTCTGATGTTGTCAGATGTTTTATGATGAACCGTGTTGATGAGTTTTCTTATGATGAGATGAACTCGACCGTTGTCTGATGTTTACACCGTCAGATGAGTTCTTATGATGAACTCGACTGTTGTCTGATGTTTACACCGTCAGATGAGTTCTTATGATGAACTCGACCGTTGTCTGATGTTTACACCGTCAGATGAGTTCTTATGATGAACTCGACCGTTGTCTGATGTTTACACCGTCAGATGAGTTCTTATGATGAACTCGACTGTTGTCTGATGTTTACACCGTCAGATGAGTTCTTATGATGAACTCGACCGTTGTCTGATGTTTACACCGTCAGATGAGTTCTTATGATGAACTCGACTGTTGTCTGATGTTTACACCGTCAGATGAGTTCTTATGATGAACTCGACCGTTGTCTGATGTTTACACCGTCAGATGAGTTCTTATGATGAACTCGACCGTTGTCTGATGTTTACACCGTCAGATGTTTGAACTCACGTTGTCTGATGTTTACACCGTCAGATGAGTTCTTATGATGAACTCGACCGTTGTCTGATGTTGACACCGTCAGATGAGTTCTTATGATGAACTCGACCGTTGTCTGATGTTTACACCGTCAGATGAGTTCTTATGATGAACTCGACTGTTGTCTGATGTTTTACACCGTCAGATGTCTGAACTCGATGTCTGATGTTGACACCGTCAGATGAGTTCTTATGATGAACTCGACCGTTGTCTGATGTTTACACCGTCAGATGAGTTCTTATGATGAACTCGACTGTTGTCTGGAGTTCCTCTTTAGCTCCATACAGCTGTTGATGTTTAGTTCTTATGATGAGTCACCGTTGTTGGCCAGTATATCTTTGATGAACTCGACTGTTGTCTGGAGTTCCTCTTTAGCTCCATACAGCTTTGAGTTTAGTGTTGAGTCATTGGGCCAGTATATCTTTCTTAACTGGTCGTACAGAGGACAATCCTGTAGAACATGTTCAGCAGTTTGTTCGTTTAATCCACATGTGCACAGTGGTGAAGCAGACAATCGTAGCTTGTACATGTGTTTATTCAGTTTGTTATGCCCTGTCCTGAGGCGAAAAATGGTGATCTGTCCCTGCTGGTCAAGAAGTTGGTAGTTGTCGTTGGGTTGATTCTGTTCTCTTCTGATAGTCTGGGTAGCTCTCTTTTTCTCACAGTATGGGATTTCATTATCTTTTTACCTCATCGTCCGTACTGAACTTCTTGCCACCGAGTACCTCCATGAGGGGTCCAAACACATGATAATCACTCGGTGCGAGGTCCGGTGAATATGCAGGATGTGGAAGACACTCCAAACGTAGATTCGTGATTTTCGTTACTGTTGCACGAGCTGTGCTGCCGTGCGTTATCATGCTGTAACAACACACCAGAACTGAGCAAGCCGCGACATTTTGACCTGATTGAAGGTTTCAAGTGGTTCTGAAGCAGATCACAGTATGATTCGCTGTTGATAGTGAGTCCCCGGGGCATGTAATGTTCCAGGATTGGGCCTTTACAGTCCCAGAAGAGCGTGAGCATCATTTTGCCAGCCGACCAAGTTGTATGGAACTTCTTTGCTTTCGGCGATGATGAATGTCACCACTCCATGCTGGCTCGCTTAGTCTCTGGCTGGAAGTAGTGGACCCAGCATTCGTCACTAGTGACTATACGGTGTAGAAAACCATCTCCTTCAGCTTCATAACGTCATGACAGTGTTTCACAAACATCCACACGATGTTCTTTCAGTTTGGGGGTAAGTTGTTTTAGTACTCACCTAGCAGAGACTTTGTGGTACTGCAGCAGGTCATGAATGATGTGGTGCGCCGAGCCATGACTGATCTTCAATTCTCCAACCACCTCGTCGATTGTTACCCGCCGGTTTTCCTGTATCACTCGTTCCACTGCAGTGATAGCGTCAGGCATAGTAGCAGTGTGAAGCTGGCCGGAGCGAGCTGCATCAGTCACAGTTGACAACCCACTTTTAAAGTTCCTGTGCCATGCATAAACCTGCTGAAGCAACACACAAGCGTCCCCATACTGCCTCTTCATCCTCCGATGAATGTCTGCTGGTTTCACACCGTCACTACCCAAAAAACGGATAACTGCATGCTGCTCTTCTCTCATGCATGCTTCCAAGGGGGCGGCAAGCTTGGCTATGGTTTACTGACGTCATACTTCTCATCAGGGCGACGGGCATGAGCTCACTGGTACCTCAAGCAGGAGGGCATAACATATCTGTACTACAACCGTCTACTACGTGATTTGGACCTTTTATTGCCACTGTCACAAAAGGGTTTTTGATGTTATTGAAATCTAAAGTGATCCTGGACCAAAAAGATGTATCAGATGATACCAGGATAGTGCTAGATAAGAGACTGGTCTTACAAGAAATACCCCCTTTTCTGAAAAGAATCAGGGTGTATTGACATCAAAGGTAGAATCCAGCTGTATAAACCTCCAGGTGTGATGAGAGTGGATATCCTGAAAGTCTATTTGCTCCCTTTCACGATTCTCCCCTGATATTATGTTATTATTATTTTCTATTATGGCTAATTATGCTAGTACTAATTATGGTCTATCTATATATAATATGTATCAACAAAACTTGGAACTCAATTTAAATAATTTTAGCAAGTCTGATGGTACATATTTACAATTTATTTAACCTATACCGTTTCTCTTTTCGGTTAGGTAACTTATAATGAATCAAATGTATTTACATAATGAAATAAATAAGCATGGTATATCAATTATCAAAATGAATCAATATGATGAATTTCACCTTTTGATTAACCATTATCTAATACATATATGTTTTGTCACTCTTACTGGACTGTGAAGTAGTAATTATCAAATTTATGTCCATAAGGATTCATCATACACTGTATTTTTATCTTTTTATTGTATATATTAGAGGTAGAGTCTGAATAGGCTGACCAGTGGCTTGGTTTTGCCACTTATCTTCTATGTAGAAATCAATCACACTCCCGCCATGGACTAACACGTCTGTGAATTGCCAGGCAGTGGACGCTGGGTATCTGGCTCCAATGACTTTAAGAGCACTTGCACCTCAGAGTTCAACAGAGATAGATGATTCATGCACTTCTGGTAGTTTGCAGGATAAAACCTGGAATACAAATAATCACAACCCCTGTATGGTCCAGCACTATTCTATCCTCACACACAATGGACATAACAAACAGTGTCAGACATTGTGCTAACATAAGCACAGGACAATTTACCTCAATACCCCTCACAGCCAGTTCACTGTGACTACACTTTCCTTATAAATCCTAAGTTAGATCCAGTTGTCCATGATCCGCCTTCATACAATGATTTGGTCTAGTATAAAGCACTAAGTAATACCTTGATCAATTCGTTTCATCCTTCCTTATGTTCCTGGTAAATGTGTCGTTCCTTTAAGAAATACTCCTTCAAACACTTTGTCAAACTTACAGACGTACTTTGGCCATCATTCTCAATTATTCTACACGTTTTACAAGGCTGGCTTTCGTCTCCAAGAGTTTACACATGCTACACACTTCCTACTATCACACCCTCCGGCCTCAATACCTCAGTATACTACAAGCCGACAGATGCCCATAGCTATCTTCTGTATACCTCTTCTCATCCTCGGGCTTGTCGTGACTCCCTTCCATTTTCACAACTTCTCCGCCTCCGTCGTTTGTGCCAAGACGATGATGACTTCCACTTCTGAGCCAATGAGATGTTGGATTTCTTCCGTAGCAGACTTTATCCCGAACATGTTCTCAACTCTGCCTTCCAACGTGTTCTCCCCATCTCTTGTCAGGAGGCCCTCAAACCTCACTATAAATCCACTTCGGATAGAGTCAAATTAATCTTGACCTATCACCATCACAGTACTGCAGTCAAACAGATCCTTTTCCGCCACCTACCTATCCTTCAAGCAGAGTCTGTGACCCAAGAAGTATTCGGTGAAGCACCTTTGGTGGTATATAGACGCGACAAGAGCCTGAATGATCTTCTTGTTCACAGCCGTCTCCCAAAGGAGAATGCCACTCACTTTGGCACATTACCCTGTGGTCGGACATGATGCAACACGTGCAAGTATGTCATCTCAACCCACAAGGTGTCTTTTCCTGAGGCTACGTACACCATCACTAGTAGCTTCACATGTGAGTCGCGTAACGTCATTTATACGATCATATGTAAACGTTGCTGCAAAACCTATATTGGCCAAACAGGCAAACGACTTGAGGACAGGTTCAGCCAGCACTTGAATGACATCTCTCAGCACAAATCCACACCAGTTGCCATACACTTTAATGGCCCTGACCACCAGGGTCCCATCGACATCCAGGTCACGGCGATCAGATCCTGCTCCCCTGACACTGCTAGCCGAGAACAGCTTGAGAACCGTCTTATCCACCGCATGGGGTGTCTAAAACCAGCTGGGCTCAACACTCTACACACCTTTGTCTGAGGTCACCCTTTCCTCTCATGTTCTACTTTGACTCTTTCCACTCTTATCCCATTTTTCTATTTTCTGCCGCTCTCTAATTATATGCATGAATATATAATACACTGTTTTTAATATGTCTAGATTTTTTATTTATTTATCTTCGACTCATTCTGTTCCCTTCTATTTCCAGTCCCCACTTCTATTACAATTGGGTAGTTTATTGCTTAGTTTCGTTTTTTAGTTTCTAAGTATGTTATTGTGTACATCCGGTGGTGGCAGTCATTTCCTTTTCCTGGCACGCGCCCATAAGCGTTAGGACTTTGCCACCTTCAGGGAAGTACCTATTTTTAAATTTTTTATTTTTTTAGGTTCTTATGTGTCCTATCTAACCTTCACTTTCTTTCCTTTCCCTGACGAAGGCCTTGTGGCCGTAACGTTGGCTATTTTCTCATTCTTTTGTCCTCGTAAGACGAATCACCTTTTTTCGATTTTTTTTCAGACCCATCCATTGTATTCCACGTCTTACCGCAGTTCCCCTCAACTTCCTCGACCTAATACACACTTCCTAACGCACAAGTGGATTAATCACAGGAAAATTACATAATTATATACATATATATATTCATTCTTACCCTCAGGCAATACTGTTACGCACGGATCATTGAAGTCTGCGAGTTTATGTCCATTGTGGAACTTTGAGGATATCAAGTCCTGTCCTACATTGGGAGCGGATGATGTCCACATCTTCTTCTATTGAATGTTTTATGTCACCGAAGATCAACACATGTATTACTTATTAATTACTGTTACTTTATATAATGTAATAATATAGTGCGGTATATTAGTAAATTACACCGCTATTTGCAACACATTGTATGATAACACATAATATATTTAATTTCATATATTGGTATGAGAATAATTTGATTGTCATTATGTTGTTGCCATCATTGTGGCGTGTGTTGGTGGCACCTTCCTGGAATATATCAGCGTATACTTAGATAAATTTTTTCTCTAAGGATCTGAGATATGATCTCAGTGTCGCTCCATGCGTTGAGCTAATTTGTTAGGTATATATCCACGCATCATACGTGCGTTAGGAGCCTAGATTTTTTCCGGCTCCAGGATTTAAAAAAAAAAAATGTTTCATTTTTTTTTTTTCCAGGGAGGGTGCGGTAATGTTACGCACGGATCATTATTATTTTTCGTTTGTATAAACATTTTTTGATATGTATGATCATTTTTTGACTGAAGTGTGTATTATGTTTTCTATGGTCAAAGGGACATAATCCGAGTTATCGAAACTACAATTTTTTAGGAGTTTGCCTTCTCTTGTATAGAGACACGTTTGGTCTATAATTTCTTGAACGAAGCGTGACCACATCTCCTTATTTGGTAGTACCAGTCAACTATGGTAGATGTCTGAAACCTTTCTTAACGCTTCTTTTCATGACCATAAAAGGCGCGACTGTGTAAGACTTTTATCTCGAATGTTCTTAGAATCGTCTTATTGTGAACGGCAACTCAGAGATTGTCGTTCTGCGCATGTCAAAAGCTGGGAGTGCGTTCTGTGTGTTCCGCCCAGTTCGGCAGTTGAGAAATGGTTTAAGAAGCGAGCAGACGCAACTGCGTCTTGTGATTTTCTGAGGGAAATACAGTGTCTTTGTGAGTTAGTTAGCTAACTAGACTATTTCCCAGTATTATTCACGCCTGCCTGGAGGCATATGTTCATGGTTGATTTTCCGAAATAAGGTAATTCCTCTTGTATCGAACTTTATGCTATCATCTAGAGGTTCGTCATTTTGTCGCCTATTTGCTCGCCTGTGTGATGCAAAATGGAGAGGTACTTTGACTAGGATTAAGTCACCGGTATCTTTATACCTGAACTAGTTAAATATATATGGGTCGCTCTAGACCAACAAGACTATTGTCTGTGTTCCAGGATTCGTTATATCAGAGATTACGTCCAAGTCAGATGGTTAGACTTAGGAACATTATAAAGGTCGAGCTGACCTGTAGCCCATGCATGCTATTCACGTGCAGACAGTGAACGGACTTATTGTATACAACTGATCTGCTAGCATCAGAATGGGAGCATTTATTATTGTTTATGAACATTGAAGATCTGTAGCTGACACTGTTGCAGAAGTTATAGAAATTATTATTATTTATACAGTTTCACGAACTAGAACTCTATGATTTATGAATTTCTGAATCTATTGAACTGTGATGTCTTATGACGCATATATACAACAGCTGTCATTGCTGACTACAGAAATTGTTTTCAATGTGCCATATCATCTTGCTGAACTCGTTAACTATGTTGATGTCATAAGTATCATGACTGTTTTGTGGCGTGCAATAAATGGAAGAAACTTATACAACGAAGTTACCCTTTCTATGACTCTACACGTCATGTTGCCTGTGTGATAACCCTGTGAACTGTTCCACTACCACATACACAGCAACATCCTAAATCAGAGAAGACACCTACATCTTACACTTTAACACCAGGTGTCGATAAGGGTGGCAAGTTACCACTTCAGCTCAAATCCACCCTTATCAAATACATACAAGCTGTAACAGGCTGTTAATGGGCATCTAGGTCTGCCAGGCAAATGCGGTTGGCAAAGGTACAAAACGTTTACACTTTTACCGCTTCCCTCTGTTCAGCTGTATTTTTTAAATGTTGTGGCCTCAATTTAGCCAAGGGCAAGGTCTTATATACTAGCACATTCGCAGTATTGGATGGCATGGGGCAAAAAGGGTGTTAAAAATCTCAAAAGGAGGCATAATTTTGACATCTGTTCAATTAGCAAAATTTTAAATATTCATTATCTTTCTTATTTATGGGGCGATTTTGGTCATTTAAAGCTTGAATTATTCTATGAATTATTCTGTATTGATCTATCTACTAATTGGTTAGTTTGCAAAATGCATTTTAATATATGCATGCTTTAACTAGCTAAATTGGGACTAACCTGATGTAACGAAGCCCTTTCCCTCAATATTTCTATCTTACTAAAATATTATTCGAGAATGTTTTTACACCTACCTCTAGCGTAACATTCCCGTTGTTGAATTATATAATCCTTTCCGGTGATACTTCTTTATTCTTTCCAAAATTAAATGACATTGTACCATCGGTTACACAAAATGGGCCTCTATGTTCAAGCCTAGTATGTTTTACAATACACACCAAGAATGACGCGTTTTCATTGGTTAGTGTATCAGAGAGTTCTCAACATATGGCGTGCGGTATGGTCAGATTTACTCCTAAGTATACAGAAAACCGTGTTGTGAGACAGACTAAATCACGACAGAGCTCCCCCATTTTAAAAGCATGAACCACTTGGTGGAGCTTTCCTGTCTGGATTTACAATCACGGCTTTCTCCCAATATGGGGTTCAATCTGCCTTCCTTCTCTCCTGGTTTCCTGCAGGTGGGTCACCTCATGTAGGCACTACTCAAGAAATTTGCCTCAACATTTTGAGATCCAGGGATAATACCGCATGTTGTGTTAATAAACAGCACAGGTGCTGCTGCCTGTCTAATTGCTGATTATCAATTAATGTTCACCATTACTCTTCTCTGAGTCTGTTCCACGACATGTCCAGAGATAATAGATGTTCCTCAAGGTTCCAATAGTTATGAGGATGTCATCTGTAAAATTGGTGATAGCTGAGTTTCATAAGGGATCCAGTAATTTCCTCATCATCCTGGATAAAACACTCGGAGTATTCTTCAACCCAAAAGCAACATATGGAACTCATACTGCCCCTCCGAAGTGTGAACAGCCAGCAATGGTCTGAGCTCAGGCTTGACGGGAATCTGGTAATGCCCTTATCTAGATTCACTAGTGACTCTGTTACTGTGATTATTTCCCAAATCCAGGCAGAGCCTATGTTCACCAGAGGGTTCTCTCAACTAAACCTCACTAGAGCGATAATATATGATTCATATGGGGAAACGAATTTCCTGCTACAGGAAATCAATTCTCCCGTTAGCATGGCTATATAATATAAAATCTCAGTCCATGTCCGTGTTCATACTTCCAATGGACTGTGTAGGGGCCCGGCCAGCAACCACTGTTACTGGTACCCTTTTTATCATGCTAATGTAAACGGCAGTATGCTGATGTTGGCTGTGCTGTCAAATTAGCACACACCAATCATCCACTACCTATTTTCTTGGGGATTCCCCGTCGTGCCATATGCAAAGATGGCCTATTAACCTCATTGCTATTTTTATCCAGTTCCACATATTTCGATCCAATTTGTGTCGGGGTGGACTGGGTTGTGTTTCCTCTCTGTACCACACGGAGAGTTGCCAGTGTAACTGGTTTTATGGAAGACTGTTCGTGAAAAGGGGTTTTCCTATCCACTAGGTCTACCGGTTTATTTTTATTTTCAGGCCTATGTCAGTCCCAATGCGTTTCTAGGTCCTGTTGAGTTTCCCAACTTGGGGTTTTCACCTTGCTACATTGTGCACAGGTGGTCACATACTGAAATATGTTTTCAGCAATACCTGGCCAATAGTAATTCACAGATGTCCGTTGACAGGTGGTACTAATTTTCATATGTCCACCGTCTGGTACAACATGTGCTAATTCCATAGCCTTTGCCCCATATGAAGAGGGTAGAACCAGCTGTCCATGGCCATTGGATCCTGTTCCAGCTTTCCTGTAAAGCAATCCATCCTTCAAATAAAACTGTCCGTTCTTAGGGGGTTTATGGCTGTCTGGCAATTTGCCAAAGCAAGGTTTTAATGTTTTATCTTTTTCCTGGGCCTTTCTCATTTTTTTGGGATGAATATTTAGTGGTGCTCCCTCCTCCTTCTTAGGGCTTGACCTGGTCTGGAGTGTTGCCATGACCACAGGTTTTATTGGGTTCCCTAGAAAGACATACCTCCTTCCTATCACCAGCGGATAATTAGGATCTTCACACACTGCTGCACTAATCACTCCTTCCATGTAGCGAGTCTTAACATTGATCTTTGCTATGGGAAGTGTCATGGTGGCTGTTCCTTTTAGTGCCCCTTGTATCTCCACTTTCTCTGTGGTGTATTGATCAGGGTGCACCAAGAATGCACTCACAACTGAGTCATATTCCAATCTGGAATCATACAGGCACTTTATCTTAGTGCCGTTACATATTACTTCTTCACAGGTGGGGGGATGATGGAGATCTGTCTGACTGTCTGTCAGTTCCTTCCTTCCCTTGTCCACTGTTATGAGGCATGCAGCGTGATATGGAGGGACTTTCCTGCCACATTCAATTGTATTGTGGTTGTTCATTTTGCAAATTTTTCACCACTTATCTCCCCGTCTGTAGGGTTTCTTATCCTGTACCTGAGGGTTCCTGTTTCTATGATCAAATCTGGGTTTGTCATAGTCTTGTTTGTATCTGTGTTGTTGGTCCCTATTATCATACTCATCTTGGTTTGGGGAAGACTGTTACGTGCAGTCTTTGATATCTTACAATATTATACATTGGTATACTTGTTATGTTCGCAAATATTTTGTAAACAAAATAGATATTTTTTAGTGCTTAAGGGAAAGTCATTATTGAGTTACTTCCCTTGAAAGTTGGGTCGTCTCCTTCGATCGAACTCCGCGGATGAATCCAGTTTTACTGCGATTTATTCTTTGTTTGGGTAGTAATAGATTGTTCTTGCTTCAGAATATCTATGGCCTGAATTTATGTGTATTGTTTGTCTGTGTAGGACGAATCTGTCTTATATCTGTATATCTTTACATATCTAAGTCGAACTATATGTTCTGTTGTCTCTAGAGAGGTCAAAGGCTGTTCGGCGGATGTGTCGCGAGAGAGGTGTGTTTTGGCTTCGCCCTGATGATGGGCTGTGTTTTTCTATGTCGGCTTGACGCCGGGAAAAAAGTGATCTCAGTGGTTTTTGGGGAAAGTGATAGTCGTCTAGACCTATCGTGTATGCTTTACCCCAGTGTTCATTCTTATTGCCAAGGAACGGCAAAATCATATTTCTGAAAGCCAAGGTAATAAAGATACTCTTTTGAACTCTCGTACGAAGCCACCGTTTTTCGATAGGGATGATTTGTACGTCTGAGAGGATACATCTAACTAGATGAAAAAAAAACGATTCTGATTCCTAGCAGCACTATATCCTGTAGAATGCAGTCAATTGTTCATGATCAAATCTACAGAGCAATGAAATGTTTAATGAATGACTAACTTTAGGACAGATTCATTATCTGTATCCAAACGTGAGTGACAGCTCACGAGTGAAGCCATCTTGGAACCAAACATGTAGTGACTTTCAAGAAGAGAAAAGGGATGCCCGTATTATCGCTTGATTAGTCCAGAGATCACTGCTACACATGAGAACCCATTGCTAGCGGTTCAATATAATTATATGAAAAAACTGTGCTGAACATTATGTTAAAGAATCTTCGCTAGACGAGATTAGGTCTAGAAGCCATCTTGGATATTGTTTATAATCTGACGTGCTTTGTCAGTAAACTCAGTTGATATATATATATGGGCGATACTGAGTGCTTGGCTACTGACAGTCCATTATACTATTATTCTACATGAGTGCCCATGTAACATTGCAAGACCATTTATCCACTGTACCATGATGTATTATGCCAACCTGTGATTTGTCACTATCTGTGCTGTCGAGTGTGTACGTCCAATTAAACTTTAGTAAAGGTACACAGTCGTTGGTGTCGATGACTTCCAGCCATACATGAGTGTGAGAAAAGAACATTTGTCAACACCACGAACTCTTCCTATCATTCGCACATTATACACTCCATCTATGTCTACACACCACTGCGTAGGTCAAGTTGACATTCCATACTCGAACCACGAACAACACAACAACACAGTATTTAACTCTGGTGATGTTCGAGCGAGCTTCAGATTTCTCAGCATGTCTCTTGCTCAGGGCAAGGGTCTTGTATTAAGAGTTTATCAACTGATGATGATGATGTCTGCTTCCATCCACTTATATTTATCAACTGGTGGACCAGCTTTCTGGGTTTGACCTCGCAGAAGTTCAGAAGTCAACAGATTACCGATACCAGACCGTTTCCTGTGGCTGATACGACACACTTGCAGTATTGGTTTGCTCTTTGCCAACACTTCGTCACGTGACCTGTCAAGTGAATGCAGTATGTAGGTCAGCGTTGTTGACATTTTTACATTAGACATTACAGAGTTTCACAGAACAGTTGGATCAATTCTTGCCAATGTTAACTGGAAGACAGTATTATTGAACTAAGAAGTCCTATTTTCATCGATGGATCTTCTTGTTTTCTATATATGAACTTTAATATTTAAGGCCAGAATATATATTTCAATAAAGTGGCAGTTTATTTATTTTACAAGAATAACTTTGCCATTACTGTAAAACTGAGCCTATTTTGCAACACATTACACACATGATATATGTATTTATGATATGTTACATGTTATTTGTTTGTATAGTATGTTAGTTTATATGTCAGCGGGTTGTGTTTAAGGTTGGGCGGCGTCCTCACAACAGAATATCCCACGTCATAGAGGGTCCGTTGTGGGCGTTTTCTATAGGTGCAATTTTCTTGATTGAAAATTTGCTTGCAACAACTGTTGCTTTTGTGTTAGCTGTGAAGTCTGTAATTATTGTTATTTTTGTAATATTTCTTTGTTCTTTAGTTTTGTTTTGAGTTGTTTGTAATTTGTTGGTCTAACCTTTTCTATCTTTCAGTTCTATTCACAATTTATATTCATATACTGTGACGTCATTTGTGTTGTTATCCTTTGCAGATTCAGTGATTATTTTCATTGATTTCCCTATTTGATTTATTTTGATTTCTGCAAACGTTTTCGTATTGTCAGTCCTATTTGTACTTTATGTATTCTGTTGGTTGACATATGTTTTATATAGGTATATTTCATAAGACACAATTGCCTGTGCACTGCACTTGGATTATGGTATAAACCAGTACCTGATTATTATTACTGTTATACAAGACCTTATTAAGGCTTGTGACCCACAGATATTGGGATAGTATACTGATTAATCAAGTCATTAAGAACTTGTGGTATTATTATTATTTCAGGTGATTAGCATTATTGTTAGACACCATGTCTACATTAGAATACTTCATTATACAAGGGAAAGCCCTTGATAAGACTGGTCAACAATTAGAAGAATGGACAGTTGCTCAATATGACAAAGCATTAGCTGCAGAAGAGAGAAAAGCTGCTGCAGAAGAGAGAAAAGCTCTGGCTGAAGAGAAAAGATTAGAAAGAGAAGCTGAGGCTGCTGCTGAACAAAAGAAATTGCAGATGCAGGTGGAGCAAAGGAGATTTGAAGCTGAACAAAAAAAATTAGAAAGAGAAGCTGCTGCTGAACAGAAAAGATTAGACAGGGAAGCTGAACAAAAAAGATTAGACAGGGAAGCTGAACAAAAAAGATTAGACAGGGAAGCTGAACAAAAAAGATTAGACAGAGAAGCTGAAGAAAAAAAAGCAATAAGGGTAATGGTAAACCTTCTACTTACAAGGTTAAGGTTCCACCGTTCAATCAGTCCAGTGACGATATTACATTCTGGCTGGATAGATTTGAACGTTCTTGTCGTACACATAATGTGGATAAATCACAATACGCTAATCAATTAGCAGAAAACTTGAAAGGTGAATCTTTGACTAGATTATGCCTTGTAGGAGAAGCAGATAAGGATAATTATGATGTCATTAGGGCGGCTTTGATAAAAAAAAATACCAGCTAAGTGAGGAAGGCTATCGCCTTTTATTTAAGACGATGGTGCCTGAGACAGGTGTAGAATTCTCAGAATTCACTGCAAAGGCACGTCTCACAGTTGATCGTTGGATTGAGCTTTCCAAAACAGAAAAAACGTATGAAGGACTTATGGATTTGTTGCTCAGAGATAAGATTATGTCATGTGTGAACAAACCATTCCTTGAATTTATACATGAGCGTAAACCCAAATCTCTAAAAGAAATGGAAGAATATTGTTCCCAATATGTCACTGCACACCCCGACGTGACTTTTGGCAACACTAAGATTAAGGAGAGTATGCCAGTTGCTTCAGCAACACCATACAATCCCAATTATTCACACAGATTTCAGGGACCTCAAAACAGATTTGATAAAAAAGGTAACCATAATAGTTATCAAAACCAAGGTAACCAATCATTTCAGGGTTCTTCTTCAAAGAACTGGAGACGAGCTGATAGCTCTCGACACAGGGGTGGTCATAATTATAGGAATTTCCGTAGAGGAAGTAATTATAGAAACTATCAGGGTTATCCGTCTTGGAGTCAACAAGATCATAATTACAGAGATACTCATTATAATGAATATGATAATGGTAACCAAGGGAACTATGACTCAAACCCAAATAGGGGTTACAATAGAGGTAACAATAACTACAGAGGTGATAATAACCGAGGTAGATCTCAAAACAAAAGACATAAACCACATTTTCAGGCAAACTCTGCACAACAAGAGTCCCATGAAGCCTATAAACAGAGTAAAGATAATAATGATGCTAGTAATATGGCATGTGCCGCTTTTGATTTTGGGAGAGCATCTCAGTGCCCCCAATGCAAAACGTTATTTGAGCCAACCACAGTGTCTACTTTAAGCTGTGGCCATCCTCTTCCTGCTCTTCCGGCATCAGTCGCGCATGATGGAAGAGGTTCTCTTGTCTTACATAAGGGTTTAGTGAATAACAATCCAGTCTCTGTGCTATTTGATTCTGGATGCACCACAATTGGTGTTAGGCAGTCACTCGTAGATCCTTCCCGTGCCACTGGACAAGTAGTCAAATGTGTAACATTTGGCGGCACATTAGAGAAATACTCTACTGCTATCATTAGGATTGCTACTCCTTTCTTTACAGGAGATGTACACGCATGTCTTCTCCCGAATCCGATCGCTGACCTCATCATCGGTCGCATTCATGGAGTCAAAGAATGCACTCCGCAACAAATTTCCACGTGGGAAAGGCAAAACATGCAGATTGCTAACGCTGTAGTCACTAGAGCTCAGGCTCTTAATATGCCTCAAACTTCATCTACTGAAGATAATGAAGTGCATAACCAAGATGATCCCTTGGTAATTTCTCGTGACTCGTCTATAAAACAGCAAGAAGATGATCCCACTCTGAAGAAATTCTTCATTCTTGCAACTAAAGGTGATCCGAATAAAGACACAAGTCGTAAATCGTGGATTACAAAGAAGAATGGCGTACTTGTACGTATGGTGCAAGACTCCATTACGTCAAGTCATTCTCAAATCCTGGTTCCCAAGAATTTGAGAGTTAAAATTTTGCAGCACGCTCACGACTCTCAGTGTGCTGGACACATGGGTTTTTCCCGTACTAAGTCAAGAGTCCTTGCGGCTTTCTTTTGGCCATTGGTAAACAAGGACATACGGATTTATTGTCGATCTTGTAAAGTACGTCAGGAAGTTAAATCCAAAGGTCCACGGCATGCTGCACCCATTCAGGCGGCGGACATTCCTATTCGGCCGTTTCAAAAAATGGCCATAGAATTATTGGTCCATTTAAGATCAAGTCTGCCAGAGGACATCAGTTTATCTTGACGTGTGTTGATATGTGCACACGTTGGCCAGAGGCTATTCCTCTGAAGAGCATTACTACTGCTGATATTGCAGATGCTCTTTGGCTTATATTTTCTCGTCTGGGGTTCCCCGTAGATATATTGTCAGACCATGGCACCCAACTAATATCAGATACCATGTCTCAAGTAATGTCTACTCTGCAGATAGATAGATCTTTAAGTAGTATCTACCATCCAATGTCTAATGGTATGGTCGAACGCCTTAATAGAACACTTAAAAACTTACTGGGGAAGATAACTGAGGATCATCCTCAAGACTGGGACAGAGTTTTACCTGCGGCCCTCTTCGCTTACAGAGAGGTACCCAATGAACATACGGGATTTTTCTTCCCTTTGAACTCGTCTTTGGCGCGCGTCCGCGTGGCCCTATGTCGTTGCTTCACGATCTCATAACATCTGACAATATTGACGATGACACAAAGTCATCCTACGAATATGTCATCGCGTTGAGACAAAAGATTATCGAAGCATGCAAATTAGCAACTTCTTCTTCTGAATTTGCGAAACAGAAGGCAAGGCAATTTGCCAATAAGAAGAGATGCTTACGACAACTTTGTCCTGGTGACAAAGCATTTGTATTACTACCTTGTAGGGAAAACAGACCTACTTACATTCTAGGAAAGGTCCGTAACGATATAATATCGAAAATTTCCGATGTCGACTATATTGTCGATATTGATGGGAAGCATAAAACCTTCCACATCAATATGCTTACTGAATTCCATGAACGTCCGGATTATTTGCAACCCATTTTCCAAGCAACGGACAATTCTCCACTACCACATGGTCATTACTCATCACTGTCCCAACCGTGATACAACAGGATGAGGACAACAAGATTTTTTCAGATTGTTTTTACCAATACTAAATCCCATCTTTCAACTTCCCTAAAACCCCCTTTTCTTTTCATTTTCATTTCCATCATTCTAAACGTTGCCTCTTATTTTCTTTTTCGAGTAAGCGCTTTTATACCTCTCAATCTCCAGTAGATCTAAACACCTTATAATCTATTTCTTTCCACTATAATCTCCCTAATGCATACTTCCCCTCTTACACAACTTGTCTTCTCTATCTCTCTTTTCTTATCCTAACAAGAGACACTGAATCCATTTAGGACGCCAACTCCATCAACTTACTCTGTCTCGCGCAACAGTGCCTGCCCACCCATTGAGTTTTCAAACACTCATCATCACCACACGCTCCACACTGACTTCGATACCGAGCCCGTCGACAATCGTCATTTTACCTTGATATACACAGTGTTTGTCCAGCAACACACAATACACAACACCATTCCAAAAACTCAGTGCGTCGCACGAGCCTAGTGGCACTTTTGCCTATACGATCTATACTCACTACACCCCTTGCTCTTGCATAACAACCTCAACGCGACGTGTTAGAGTAGTAGTATTCCACGGCTAGGGGAGTAAGCCATTTCAACTCCTATTCGAAATCGTCTCACCACTGCTGTTTTTATCGCGAAATAGCACCAAATGGCGTATGTGTATGTAGAGAGAGGGCATATTGATGAATTCTTACTCTTTAGACTATTATATGGTCCATTTAAGATCATGTCTGCCATGAGGAAGAGGGATCATCAGGTTTTTTGTTTATCCTCCAGTTTATTTTATTTTATTTTGTAATATTTTTTATTATATCTTATGTTGAGTTGTGCCGTGATCAGTACCCAGAATCCCTGTAAGGCCAACAGAGGCTATACCCCCCTATGTAGATATAGTTGGAGTTTATCTACGGAGATGGACATCCCCCCACGAGTGATGTGCTGATTGAGGCTGTTAAAATATGGTTGTTTCTAGAGTCTCACTCAATATGTAGTGTAGCGTCTGAGTTTGCCCCCTCATGGTGTGTGGTGTTGTGCAATACCACACCTATCCAACGGGCTGATCAAAAGAGGCTTTTGGATCAAGATGAGGAGTCATGGGTAAGTTTCGTGTGAGTGAGGAAAATGAGAGGAGATCTGCGTCAGGTAAGGGACGAAACAGAGCAATGTGCAGTGTATAGACAAATGAGTGTATAAAGAAATCCCATACCGTACGTCTAATGGGTGATGGGCGTAGTATGTATTCGATAATGTGTTGGAAGGTAGATTTCGGTAGTACCTCATCTTACTCACTACCTGTTCGATATTCAAGGTGTCTGTGGAACTTGGTTTGGGTATGAGAGGGTATAAACAGTGGAGGTAGGTACATTTATGTGACTTGTTAGGGTGTATGAGGATAGTGGTTCTATGGTGGGTGTTAATGTTCAGGTGGACTATCTGATTGCTACAAAGGGAGATCGACATTAGTGGACCAGGTCATAATGTTTTTGTCTACGAGAGGAATATTTTATTTGTGAGTGGGTTGGTAGAATCTTTTTGGAGTGAAGTGAATACAGTTGCTGAGATACTTCTGGTGTACACAAGTTTAGTGTATTGTAGAACTTCTGAGTTTGGTATTGGGTAGTTTTAGAGACAAGTGTTATGAGATTATTCACAGTAATTCGATGTTCGAGTATGAGTTACACTGGATATGTTAGACAGGGGGTTGAGGTGTATTTTGTAGTAAAGTACGTATAATTACGGGTAAGGATGGTATGGTGACTCTATTGTGACATGGCACATGTACTATGGCAGTTGTGTATGCAAGTACACACTAGGTTGTACACGATGTAGGATATAAGGTTAGTGTGCACACTAGCGAGCGTGGATACTATTCAGGTTGTTGATGAGAAAGGAAGTTTTTGAGTCACACACAGTAGGTTTTGTGAGTACATCATAGATAGAGTGAGTGACGGGATTGGTTGTAGATATAGTGGAACTATTATGATGTAGACAGTGAGATAGTTATTTTGAGTGAAAAATAAATGAATTTATGGTGGGGGGTGACATTTCTTAATAAGTTAGCTGGTTGGAGTTGTATTGTTTGATAATTGTAATTATGGAAGTTATGTAGGTTGAGTGGTAAGATTTATGAATAGGGGGTAGCTGTGATGAGGAATTTTGATTGTGATTTATAATGAGTTGATATGATTATTTTGGGTTGGGGAATTATTTGTGAGACACTGAAATTGTTATTATATGAGATGGTATATTTGGATTTATGTGAGGCGAATGTGTTGTTAATTATGGGGGGGGTATTGAATTTTGTAGTGGGGTTGGATTGTGAGATATAGACAGAGATTCCTTTCTGGTAGCGCACATTATCATATGTAGAAACCATTGGCGACAATAGATTAATTGCTATTGAATTGTTTATGTTGTGTAAGACAACTTTTGGGGGGGAGAGATGTGTTTTGAATTTGGATAATGCAATTTAGTATTGCTTGGTAAACCTTATAAAGTTGAATATGTTTGTTATATTTAATGATAGTTTGAGGTATATGATCGTGAATCAGATTTATATTGATGGTTTGTATAGGTGTAGTGTGATATGTTAAAGATTGCACAGACGTATTATTGGTGTGTCATTGTAGGGTATAGAAATGTTATGTTTTAAAAAGGTTCAATGTTCCTACAGGTTATTGGTCGTTGATGTTAACTTTTTCTATGTAGAATGATATGGGGAGTACAAAATAGTGTTAGAATCATCATATTTATTGAGTGTGAATTAGAGTGACGACTGTGATAACAGAAGGATTCATTGGTAGAGTTAACTTTAGGAGGAATGGAAATAATGTTTTGGAAGGAAATGATTGTATAGATTATGTGTTCTTGATAATTTTAATTGAATCTGTAGGATACAGATTAGTGTTAGGAAATAATGGTATGGAGACAGTTTGTGTAGATATACTTATTGGATTTTTAGTACAGCACCAAGAGGTCGATAGAAAGTTGAAAGTTTTATATAGTATTTTGTATTTTGAAGTTTAGGTTATTTGTATGTTATGTTTTTATTGGAAAAGTTGCCTAAATTTACTTATGTATGTAATAAGGTATACATTAAATATACTTGAGTGTATTTTTTGATAATGTTGATATTGGATGGTAGACAATTTCTTGGTGGTTAACGTTTTAGAGTATGAGTAGGAGTCGATGTTGCTTAACAGAACGTTGTGAGTAGGTGTTGAAGAGGTTTTAGGTATCTTAATAATAATATTTTTCAGATAGTTTTTAACTTTATGGCGACACTACACCTAAGAGTTTATGTTTGAGGATGAGTAAGACAATTGTGACATTGTAATGTGTTTAATGGGGTGAAAAGATAATTTTTAAGGAATCATTTGTAATTGTATGATTGAACTTGATCTAGGACAAGGAATTTATGATAAAGTTCTCGATATTAGTTAAAAACTAGGGACTTTAAAATATGCTTTAGGGGAGTGAACGACTGTTGTGTATTAGAATATGAACATTTTTATGTTGATGGAGGTGTTTGAGTAGTAATTGAAATTGGTAATAGGAATGTATTTTTTTGGATGTTGGAAGATGTAATATGTTTAGTGGATATTGGGTGAATAGTGTATTGTGGATGTTGAATAATCTTTAGTGGTGAACAAGGGGGGAATAGTTTAATAGAGTTTTGTGACTTAAGGGGAATTGATTTTATTGGTTAGTTGATGAAGCATAGTTAGAGGGACAGTAATAGGTTTTTGTGATGTAGGTAGAGTATATCGTGTAAAGTTGATGTTTGCTTGATGGTTGAACATATGATCGGGTAATGTAGGTAGGTTGCGTAACCCGAAGTTTGGGATTATGTAGCTCGGGATTTATGGAAGAAAAGTTTTGGAGTTTGTATTATGAGAATCAGAGATTGTTGTTTGGTTGACCATGGTTTTGTTATGGTTATAAGAATTTAAATGAACATGAAGTGGTATAATTTGGTGTATGAATCACAGTTAGTAGTTTTGAGGGGAAGGGAAGTTTTATGGTTTGTTGATTATATTTTGAAGTGATTGTTGCAAAGTTGTGGGTGTAAGGAAAATTTTATATATGTGATTATGAATTTAAAGTGTGATGATAGTGTATAAGGGAATATTTTTGTCTATAGTTTGGAAAGTATTGCCATCTATTTGAGGGGATATCGTAATTTGGGGGAGGGTATTTACTGGTAGAGGGGAGTTGATGGGAAAAAGAGGGAATTTATTTTAATGAATTGGGATGAGATTTTATGGGAGTTAGTGTATAGTGATGTATTGGGGAAGATGAACTCTTGTATATGGTGTTTGACTGTTGTATATTTCCCTAAGAAGGAAAATAATTATTGATTTTTTTTGGAGATAAGAAGTGTGATTTTTTGTTTTTAAATGAAATTAATTGTTAGATGGAGTAAGTGTGGGAGATTGATTGGATTTAGAATAATGAATGGTATGTTACAAGTAGAATATGAGAATGCATAGGTCGAGGACTAGATTTGTGGGTATGAGTTTGGAGATATGGGATTTTGTGGTTTAAATTTAAGGACATAATCGATAATGGTTATAATGGTTGTTTATAAAGTAGTATATAGAGTTTAGTGACATTGATTAGGTGAGGTTAATTTATGTACAAAGGGGTGGTTTAATGTGGTATAAAATTTTTGATGATGTGGGTAAGCGTTGTTTAAAATGTACTAAGTTTGTCTGTTAAAATTGTTGGATGACGAGTGGATATGATATTTTGATTTGGTGATAAAGGGTTTGTTAGATTTTTAGAATGATTAGGAAAATTATTATACAATAGTTGATTGGAAGAGTATGGTTAAAGATGAAGGTATGTAATTGTTAGGAGTGAATGTGGATTAAGTGGTGTTTGGAATTGGGTTGGGATGACTGAAATAGTGGACATATAAATGTTGTTAGTATTGAGTAATTTAAGCTGTAATTCAGAATAATTAATTGTATGGGGTGAAGTGAATAGGGGGGATCAATATCAATTTTTTGGAGGGTTGGTTGATTAGTGTAGGGTTTTTTGATTTTGAAATATATAAATATATAGGATTTTTTGATTTGAGTTTGGGGTTATAGATTGACATATATTGTATGGGTTAATGTTGGTAGGTATGTAAGATAAAGGGTAAGTGTAGTTTTAGAGAATTTATGGGAAAGAGAATTGCTTAGTTTTGTTGTTATTGATGATATTGGAATAAGGTATATGGTACTGAAGTAGATAATTTGTATGTGAGATAGAATGAGTTGTTATGAGTGGTTTGATAAATAGTGTAAGAGTGGTTTATTATAAAAGGTTCATTGGTCTTTTAGTGGTAACTATGTTATAGTGAATTTTGGGGATGGGATTTTGCGATTGTGTACACTTGATTATATGATTTGGATTATTTGAGGTGATATTAGAGTTAAAGATTTATTTTTGGTATGATGGTGGAGTAGATGGTGACAGTTGTGTGAAGAGGTGTTAAAAGTGGGGTTGAATGTTTGATTATGTGTTATGACAATGTATGTTGAAAGTTTGGGAGGAGAATATTAGGTACAACAACGGATTACAGAAATGCCCCTTCGTCTTGTATTTTTACAAGTGAGTAGAAAAGAATATTATTGATAAAATGAGAGTTTTTATTATGGACAGTGATAGTGGGGTGCTTAGGGAATTGCGAGTCCGTATTGTTAGTAGAATGTATGGGTTGATGGAGTTATGTGGCGGAATTTGATTAGAATATTAGACAGAGTTGACGTAATTATGTGGAAATATAGAATATTGTTGAGGAATGGAGTGGGTATGGGAGTAAAATTCAGATTGTTTGTGTTGTAATTATGTTTGAAGTAAAGTATCATTGATTTTATGTAGGAAGAGATGTGAGGGGTGTGTGATTATGGTGATTTTGGTAGTTGAGAAAAGTTTTTTTAGTTTGGAGTATATGTGTAATGGGAGATTGGTTATTTAGGATTTTTAGAGTGATTCAAGAGATTTGAGTATAGGTATATGCTATAGTGGTTTAAAAGTATATAATGGTTACTGTATAAAAGAGTAGTGCTATTAGAATGAGTGATTTTATGTTGTTTAGTAAGGTGATTGGTGTTTAGTTTTGAGCAGTAGGTAATGATGTTAAGTGTGAGGAAAATAATGTGATTATTTGAGTAGTTGGTTATATAGTTTGGTGCATAATAATAGAGGTAATGTATAAACTTGAAATGTGGGGGTTTTGGATTGGTTGGATTGAAATAATGAATGAGTAGATTATGTCCGACACAGTATATGGGGTATATCGATGCGAACACGATGGGAGACAATTTTATATGAAGACGTAGACACGACTCCTACAGTCTGTCGTGACTTAAGCTGTGTAAAAGACGGTATGTCTATATGAAAATTGGAAATGTGCAGGATTGTTTAAAAATGTTGGATGTTATTATGTTTAGTGTGTCTCTCTCATCTATGTATCACGATTGGTTACACAGAGCACACACAGCGAGAAATGTATGTAGATCAGGGTTGTGTGGTAAGTAAGGTAGGGACATTCAGCAGATGGGGAAGACGACCGTCAGCTAGTTTAGATTTCATGGGTGTCTCATGTTGTTATGGGGGAGCTGGTGCAAGGCAAGTCGAGTAGTATTGATGATGATCCTGGACAGGTATGGCTGAATGTTCACAGATGTAGAGAGTTTAGAGAGGCATCACTTTGACTATCAGGGGTGACAGTTGTCGTTGATAATAGGTGAAATGTTTGAAGGGTAGGTGCGGCGAAGGAGGGAGCGCGAGAGGGTGCAGTAGACACCACTGCACTTGGAACAGTAGCACACACAGAGGACACAAACAAGATATCATATGGTGCGCTAGGTGCTTAGTGCATGACTGCACAGAGTGGGTGGGTGTAGTGTGATGGACAATTTAGGATGTATATACACACACTCACTCAGTATTATCTGACAGGGGTGAGCTGGATTGACCACAACACCCAGTTGTTGGGAGGCGAGGGGAGGGGGTACACAAGTGGGAACGATTGGGATCGAGAGAGGTATACACACACACGAGCGTCTCTCTAGTGTGATATGAGAGACACATGGAGATTGATGATGCTACAGGTGACTAGTAGTGTATGAGAGCAATACAACACAAATCTGGAACGAAGGTGTTTTAATAGACACATGTCACAACAACAATGAACAGTGTGTATGGTGAGCGTGATGTGCATTGTAGTGGTGTAGATTAGAGCATGAGCTCTCATATATCTCATAGTGCGATGAATATTACAACAGAGATATACATGATTGGTTGTGAAGTGGAGGTTTTTGTTGAAATTTAATTTGTGAGGGATTGATAGATATGGGGAGTAAAATTGAAGTTTTTGTATTAGTGGGGTATAGTTATTTAGAGTATACTCTATGGTTTTCTATATGATTATCTAATTGGTATCCTAATCCAAACACCACCCAACGCTCTCCCCTCATCCTGTAAAACCTCTTTAAGTTAATATACAGTATTAGTATGTTTGGATAGCTCCTGTACCTCCCCCCATTTGCTAGTGGGGTGAGGTATCCTGGGGGGGGGGGGGGGGGGGGGGGGGGGGAAGATATGATTGGGGGGAGTGGTTATTAGGTGATATTAGTAAGGAAGTTTGGGTGGTGGGGATTAAAGGTTTTTTTTTGGTGTGTTGGTGATTTGGTGTATGGAGGTAGGATTCTAAAATAGTTTAAAGTATGGGTTTTGTTTATATAGTTAGTGAATAGTAGTGGTGGAGGTAAGTTGGATTAATCTTAGGTTTGAAAGTGAAATCCGCGTTACTCATTATAATAGATTGTTAAGGGTGTGAGTTCCTTCCTCAGTATAATATTTATGAATTGTTATTATGAGACGCAAGAGTTTTTGAGAGTAGAGTGATGCGACGCGTGTTTAGTGTTTGCACGTGTTTTCGGACTTTCTGCCTCTCCCTCTCTCTTTTATTTGAGTCCATCTGTTCGTTCGTTTTGGTAACGTAGTATAATTAATGTTAGGATTAATTTAGGTCATTACGCAGTGTGCCTCTCAATGTTTTTCTTAGAAATGCAATACCCGTTTTAATGTGTTGTGGACACGCTTGTATTTATGCAGTGGCTTATATTTAACGTGGAAACGTTACAATTTGCAGACGAAGCATAAAACAAAGGGGGATTTCGAGTACATTCTTTGTGACAGCACTGTTATTTTACCATTGCTCTTTTCTTTATTAGAATTTATTTGTTAGGCTTTATATTTACCTGATAATTTATATATGTGGATTAGAATATTTCACGACAATATCTAAGTCGAACTATATGTTCTGTTGTCTCTAGAGAGGTCAAAGGCTGTTCGGCGGATGTGTCGCGAGAGAGGTGTGTTTTGGCTTCGCCCTGATGATGGGCTGTGTTTTTCTATGTCGGCTTGACGCCGGGGAAAAAGTGATCTCAGTGGTTTTTGGGGAAAGTGATAGTCGTCTAGACCTATCGTGTATGCTTTACCCCAGTGTTCATTCTTATTGCCAAGGAACGGCAAAATCATATTTCTGAAAGCCAAGGTAATAAAGATACTCTTTTGAACTCTCGTACGAAGCCACCGTTTTTCGATAGGGATGATTTGTACGTCTGAGAGGATACATCTAACTAGATGAAAAAAAAACGATTCTGATTCCTAGCAGCACTATATCCTGTAGAATGCAGTCAATTGTTCATGATCAAATCTACAGAGCAATGAAATGTTTAATGAATGACTAACTTTAGGACAGATTCATTATCTGTATCCAAACGTGAGTGACAGCTCACGAGTGAAGCCATCTTGGAACCAAACATGTAGTGACTTTCAAGAAGAGAAAAGGGATGCCCGTATTATCGCTTGATTAGTACAGAGATCACTGCTACACATGAGAACCCATTGCTAGCGGTTCAATATAATTATATGAAAAAACTGTGCTGAACATTATGTTAAAGAATCTTCGCTAGACGAGATTAGGTCTAGAAGCCATCTTGGATATTGTTTATAATCTGACGTGCTTTGTCAGTAAACTCAGTTGATATATATATATGGGCGATACTGAGTGCTTGGCTACTGACAGTCCATTATACTATTATTCTACATGAGTGCCCATGTAACATTGCAAGACCATTTATCCACTGTACCATGATGTATTATGCCAACCTGTGATTTGTCACTATCTGTGCTGTCGAGTATGTACGTCCAATTAAACTTTAGTAAAGGTACACAGTCGTTGGTGTCGATGACTTCCAGCCATACATGAGTGTGAGAAAAGAACATTTGTCAACACCACGAACTCTTCCTATCATTCGCACATTATACACTCCATCTATGTCTACACACCACTGCGTAGGTCAAGTTGACATTCCATACTCGAACCACGAGCAACACAACAACACAGTATTTAACTCTGGTGATGTTCGAGCGAGCTTCAGATTTCTCAGCATGTCTCTTGCTCAGGGCAAGGGTCTTGTATTAAGAGTTTATCAACTGATGATGATGATGTCTGCTTCCATCCACTTATATTTATCAGTGGCCTACTATTTTCTACCTGTTATTTCCTAATTCCTGCTATCTCTTTCTGAGCTGCCTGATATCTCTCAGCAACTGTTAAAATCTCCCCCAATCTCTCTGCACCTTGTTCCATAACAAATTTTCTCATGTCTGGAGGCATAGACTCCCTCACTTGCTCCATCATGACCATTTCTTTTAGGTCTTGACATTTTCCTAGAGCAGTCCACTTCTCCAATTAGGTTTCTAATCTGGCAGAAAACTGGTGGTAAGTTTCTCGAGAAAGTAACTTAGTAGTTCTGATTTCTTTCTATAAAATTCTGAGTTCTTTTCATAGTGAACCAGCAATGCCTGCTTCAAGATTTCATAATCTTCTTGTTCCTCTCTTCCAAGTTTTGCAAAAACTTCATAAGAAGCTCCTCTCAGCCCTTGTGGTAACTTAAGGCTCCATTTCTCTTTCTCTAGGCCATAGTTAGTTGCTAACCTTTCATAGCGACTTAGATAAGACTCAATATTATCTTCTTTCTCCACAAATGGATCTAAGTGAAAGTTCATGGCTCCATTTGAGGCACCTTGACTTGCACTAATGTCAGAGGTAGTTGGGCTACTTCCATTTCCTGTAACATGTACTTGAAGTTCAAGCTCTTTCAGTCTCAATTCATGTTCCCTTTGCAACCTCTTTTCTTCAACCTCCATTTGCAATCTCTTTTCCTCTCTATCAGCCTCAATTTGCAATCTCTTTGCTTCAGCCTCCATTTGCAATCTCTTTTCCTTTCTATCAGCCTCCATGTGCAATCTCTTTGCTTCAGCCTCCATTTGCAATCTCTTTTCCTCTCTATCAGCCTCCATTTGCAATCTTTTAGCTTCAGCTTCCCTATCAGCTTCTATTTGTAATCTTTTAGCGTCAGTTTCTATTTGTAATCTTTTAGCGTCAGCTTCTATTTGTAACCTTTTAGCGTCAGCTTCTATTTGTAATCTTTTTTCTGTTTCCAACTTCTTATCTTCTCTTTCTATAAACTTGTCACATTCAGTAGTGACATATTTAATAAGTTCCTCCCCACTTAACCCAAACTCCTTTGCCAACTGCACTGTAGCAGATCTAAACTTTGCCAGGTCTGCCATTCTCATACACTCTTATCAATATACTAATTACAAACTTAATTAATATATATATATATATATTATATAATTAATTAAAAAACACTGTCAGCGTAATCTAATTATAACGAAAGAGTAATGGGGAAATGCGGCAGTGGAACAGCAAATGAGAATGGGGACAAATTAATAAGCTTCTGCAGTATTAACAACCTGGTCATTGGAGGAACACTTTTTCCACACAAGGAAGTGCACAAGTTAACATGGGAATCACCAAACGGACGAGACAGAAACGAGATAGATCACATAATGATCAATGGCATGATGGAGACATGCACTACAAGACGTGAAAGTAAGAAGAGGCGCAGATGTGGGAAGTGATCATCACCTAGTAGTAGCAAGACTGAAAGTGAAACTCAGAGCTGCTGGACCAGCTGCAGTCAAACAGAAAAGATACAACATCACGAAACTGAAGGATCCCCTCACCAGAATAGCTTTCATGGTCAACGTAAAGAGAAGATATGAGATTATCAAAAGCCAGGAAAGAACAGAGACCGATGATGTTGACCAGAGATTCAACACCATCTCAACAATATACAAGGAAAGCAGCAAGTCATGCTTGGGATTCCAGGAAAGAAAGAGCCAAGACTGGATAACACCAGATACGCTAAACACAATAGCGAAGAGAAAGAAAATGAAAAGAAAGAAAACAGAAGCTAAGTCTCCCAGATTAAAGGCAATATATAGTGAACAGTACAGTCAGCTGGACAAGGAAGTTAAACGTCAAACCCGTGCTAACAAAAGGACATTTCTGGATGACCTTGCAAGACAGGCAGAAGAGGCAGCACTGAGAAATGAACAAAGCACAGTATACAAAATAACTAAAATCATCAGTGGAAAACGAGGTGCAAACAATATTACATTAGTAAGAGATAAGGAAATCTCATCACAACAGTAGAGAGACAGGAAACAAGATGGGCAGAGCATTTCAGAGAAACTCTGAATAAGGAACCACCAGAGACACAATTGAATGTTCCTGAGGCTGAAAATGATCTAGATGTTAATACAGACATCCCACGAAAAGACGAAATCATCACAGCAATCAAAGGGTTAAAGAATGGAAAAGCTCCTGGTCATGATAACTTAAATGCAGAGCTATTTAAGACAGACCCAGAGCTAGCAGCAGAACTATTAGAACCACTATTTGAACAAGTCTGGAAAACAGGGACAACACCAACAGAGTGGAGAAGAGGAATAATTGTCAAATTGCCCAAGAAGGGAGATCTTGCAGACTGCAATAATTGGAGAGGAATAACTCTATTCTCAGTTCCCAGCAAAATACTAGGCAGGATAATTATACAGAGAATCTCAAAAGCAGTAGACCACAAACTGAGGAAAGAACAAGCAGGATTTAGAAAGAACAGAAGATGTGTAGATCATATATTTACCCTCAGGAACATTACAGAGCAGTGCTCAGAATGGCAAAGACAGTTGTACATTAATTTCGTTGATTTTGAAAAGGCTTTTGACAGTATACATAGGGACAGTTTATGGAAAATACTGAGGGCTTATGGAATTCCAAGCTGCATAGTGTCAATCATAAAAAGCCTTTATGCCAACTTTACGTGCAGCATTGGGCAGAGCAACCTAACCTTTGAAGTGAAGACAGGAGTACGACAGGGATGCCCCTTATCAACCACTCTATCTTTAACAGTCATAGACTGGGTGATGTGCCAGACAACAGAGGGCAATCCAAGAGGAATAAGATGGACTACATTTTCTACATTGGAAGATCTGGAATATGCAGATGACACTGCACTGCTAGCACATTCACATCAACACATCCAGGAAAAAACGGATAGACTTAATAAGTATAGCCAGCAGGTGGGCTTGAACATCAACCTAAAGAAGACAGAGGTCATGACGCTCAATGTGAGCAACCCTGAGCCCATATCAGTAAGGAATCAGCAACTGGAACAGACAGATGCCTTCACATACTTAGGATGCATATTAACACCAGACGGCGGAGCAAGCAAAGACATCAACAACAGAATGAACAAAGCAAGAACAGCCTTTTTTAGTCTAAACAACATCTGTAAGTCCTCTCAGTACAGCACAAGCACAAAATTAGGATTATATCAGAGCTGTGTGCTTTCTGTGCTTCTCTATGGCGTGGAGAGCTGGAGAGTTACAGAGAAGGAAATGTCAAAATTGTCCTCTTTTCACACAACATGCCTAAGAAAAATTCTCCGAATCTTTTGGCCGAATATCATCACCAACCAAGATCTGCTTACTTGGAGCAAGCAAGAGGACATGCACACCATCATAGCTGTCAGACGCTGGAGCTGGGTTGGCCATGTCCTCAGAAGAGACCCCGATGCCATCACAAGAACAGCTATGCTATGGACCCCTGAAGGAAAACGAAAGAGAGGCCTACCAAAAACAACTTGGCGGAGGACTGTGGAGGCTGAGATGCAAAGAATGAACCAGAGTTGGGACACTGTACGAAGGATGGCCGCCGACTGAGCAAAGTGGAATCAATTTGTTGTTGCCCTACAAGACGCCACCAGGCGTAATGGCCACTGACTGCTTTGACGGTCGGCGGCTAAGGATCAAAGAAGAAGAAGTCTGCGTATTCAGTCACCAAACTTTTGTTTTGTACTCAATGGTACTACAAATTGCCTTATTTAGCTTTTGTTTTTACTTAAATTTATTTTATTTATTAAGTTTTACTTACTTACTTAGTCGTTCCCCTTCTACCGTGAGGTGTAGAGGTTTGGAAGAGAGAGCGCCAGACCATTCTATCAGCTGTCTTCTTCCTGGCCTGGTTCCATTCTAGTCCTCGGTCCTTCAAAGATTGTCTAATGTTGTCCTCCCAGCGTCCTGGAGGTCTGGATCCCTGGCTCTTTGTTTCCCATGCTTGTCGTGGTAGCCGATCTTCTCCCATTCTGCAGACATGGCCAAACCATCTTAGTTGGGACTGTTCTATTCTGTTTTACTACTACTACTAACTATAAGACTGAATGTCTCACAGAAAAGACCCCAGGGTAGTAAGAGAAATCCCGGACTGAGACACCAGTGTCACGAAAGGGTTTTTGATGTTATTGAAATCTAAAGTGATCCTGGACCAAAAAGATGTATCAGATGATACCAGGATAGTGCCAGATAAGAGACTGGTCTTACAAGAAATACCCCCTTTTCTGAAAAGAATCAGGGTGTATTGACATCAAAGGTAGAATCCAGCTGTATAAACCTCCAGGTGTGATGAGAGTGGATATCCTGAAAGTCTATTTGCTCCCTTTCACGATTCTCCCCTGATGTTATTTGTTATTATTATTTTCTATTATGGCTAATTATGCTAGGGGTACTAATTATGGTCTATCTATATATAATATGTATCAACAAAACTTGGAACTCAATTTAAATAATTTTAGCATGTCTGATGGTACATATTTACAATTTATTTAACCTATACCATTTCTCTTTTTGGTTAGGTAACTTATAATGAATCAAATGTATTTACATAATGAAATAAATAAGAATGGTATATCAATTATCAAAATGAATCAATATGATGAATTTCACCTTTTGATTAACTATTATCTAATACATATATGTTTTGTCACTCTTACTGGACTGTGAAGTAGTAATTATCAAATTTATGTCCATAAGAATTCATCATACACTGTTATATTTACTTTAATACTTATTGTAAAGGACAATTTACCTCAATACCCCTCACAGCCAGTTCACTGTGACTACACTTTCCTTATAAATCCTAAGTTAGATCCAGTTGTCCATGATCCGCCTTCATACAATGATTTGGTCTAGTATAAAGCACTAAGTAATACCTTGATCAATTCCTTTCATCCTTCCTTATGTTCCTGGTAAATGTGTCGTTCCTTTAAGAAATACTCCTTCAAACACTTTGTCAAACTTACAGACGTACTTTGGCCATCATTCTCAATTATTCTACACATTTTACAAGGCTGGCTTTCGTCTCCAAGAGTTTACACATGCTACACACTTCCTAACGCACAAGTGGATTAATCACAGGAAAATTATATACATATATATATTCATTCTTACCCTCAGGCAATACATACAAGCTGTAACAGGCTTTTAATGGGCATCTAGGTCTGCCAGGCAAATGCGATTGGCAAAGGTACATGACGTTTACTCTTTTACCGCTTCTTCTGTTCAGCTGTGTTGTTTCAAATTGTGTGGTCTCAATTTAGCCAAGGGCAAGGTCTTATATACTAGCACATCCGCCGTATCGGATGGCATGGGGCAAAAAGGGTGTTAAAAATCTCAAAATGAGGCATAATTTTGCTCTCCATTCAACTAGTAAATATTATTATCTCCAGTATCTTTCTTATTTATGGGGCGATTTTGGTCATCTAAAGCGTGAATTATTCTGTATTGATCTATCTACTAATTGGTTAGTTTGCTAAATGCATTTTAATATATGCATGCTTTAACTAGCTAAATTGGGACTAACCATGATGTAACGAAGCCCTTTCCCTCGATATTTCTATCTTACTAAAATACTATTTGAGAAAGTTTTTACACCTACCTCTAACGTAACATTCCCGTTGTTGAATTATATAATCCTTCCCGGTGATACTTCTTTATTCTTTCCAAAATTAAATGGCATTGTACCATCGGTTACACAAAATGGGCCTCTATGTTCAAGCTTAGTACGTTTTACAATACACACCAAGAATGATGCGTTTTCATTGGTTAGTGTATCAGAGAGTTCTCAACATATGGCGTACGGTATGGTCAGATTTACTCCTAAGTATACAGAAAACCGTGTTGTGAGACAGACTAAATCACGACAGCCATATTAATATTATTTTTTGACTCCCCCTCATATAACCCATCAGAGGTTGAGCGGGATTTGTTCATCATTAAGTAAAAACAAAAAGTGTATAATCCAGCACTCAACAGAAACAATCAGCATTTATACCCTTCTACATTTGCTGAGGGAGATTGAGCCAATATGGGAATGCCATGAGAGCAATGATGTCAATTCTGAACCACAATAACAATGTTTAAGAGCCATACAACAGGACTGACTTGACTTTTGAGTTGAGGATTCTTATTTTTTTATGCAAATACCTGTGTAGTAAGACTTAGGTCAATCCAACACTTACACCAGAAAACTTCCATTTCTGCTATTTGAGAATTTTAAACATGACACATCTTTTGCCAGAGGTCTAGACATTTTTATTTATGCCTTGATATTAATCAAATTATCTTTGATACATAACAGCAGAAGATGACAGATGTGAAACATAAATCAAGAACAGAATAGGAGCAGTCAAAGCTACATCCAACAACATGAGACAAATACTGTGCTAACATCCTAACCAAAAAACTCACAAATTAAAAATGAAAGTCATCAAAGGTTATATACACTTTTCATTACTGCAGTGAATATAGAAATGTGGACAATTGTGACATATTATGATAATAGCTTTCATATATCTATTTCATTATCTACATTTTTCTTTCACCTGGCTTTCACCTACGCATGTTTTGTTAACATAAAACCCTCCTACACTCAGAGATCTGTTTTTTTTTCTAATTTAGCACGCCTATTTTATTTTATTTTCTCTATTTCCTTAGGAATGTTTACCAACAGACCTATTTAGCTAACGCTGAGCTGGTTACCTGTAATTAATAAGCCAGCGATTGGAAATCGTCGTAATAAGATCAAACAGGGAGTGATGGAAAGCGTAGAAAGGAGCGACTATTTCAAAAGAGTCGTAATTTTGGCTCAGGGGAAGATAAGCTAATGTAGTTGTAACGTATTTTTTGTTAGACAGTGATCAGGGGAAATAATTTGAGTAGAAGGAGTAGATAATTTGGAACCAAGGGCAGATAATCACAGTTACTCCCCCCTGAATCCATTTGTTTGGAAGGTAATTAAACATGGTGAGAATCGCCAGATCAAAGGACGGGCTTCGCTCGATTGCCAGAGCCTGCAAGTGGTAAAAGCATGAAAGTTCCCTCTGATTCGCAGATCGACCGAGGAAAAGCCCGAAATCTGAGCGAAGGCGTTAAAAGTAACAAGTCTGAGCGAAGTTCTGCAAATTTAATATATATATATATCTCTGCCTTTAAACTCAATTTATCCAGTACTGACAGAATTTCAGAAAACATCTAGCTTCGAATTCTAAGATCGCTTATAACAGTGGAATTACTTAGTTTTTTATTGGAGATCGTTAAATTCTGTGTTTGTGGTAAATACTATACTAGAAGTTTGAGTGATTAATGGTTAAGTCTGTATTTTATTCACTAAGATTTTTCTGTGGAGAGTGATTTAATTGTTAAGTCCGTCATTTTTATTTCACAAGGAGTTTTGTGCAAAGTGACTAGCGAATTAATATAATCTATAGCTAAATTATTCTGGCTGTAGCGTAAATCTAACTAACTGATATTAACCAGCCAGAGTTATTTTAATCGTCTAGTAAACGCACTATTCATATTAAGTACTGACGAAATATATATTTATTTCTAATTCATGATGATTAAAAATATAAATGACTAGCGCTTATTTCACTGAGACTTTTATTAAACGATTAAATATGAGATACACGTGTAGTTCTATTCAAAGTTAAATAACTGAGTGTATGAATATATTATATTTTACACGGGTTAAGGATAGGATTGAGAATACTATATTATGGTTAAGTATTTCTAATTTTTTTCTCCTTTACACAGTATTGGGTCAAACCCAAAATCTATCAGCGGCTTCCATATAAATCTGAGAACATTTTTACTTAGCATCTGGGTCTTCAAGGTGAAACTGGCTTCATGTTTACACCCAGAAAGAGACAGAGTACCAACCCAAAGAACATTAAGAATAAATTTTGTAACTGGGCCTATAGATCCAGATTTCTTTTTCCCATTTTTCATATACATTCAGCCCGTGGTGGCAACAAAATCAAACATTTAACATAATCAAACTTGTGACATTTTCCGACTATCGATCATTTGTGGTGTGACAAGGCATTTTTATACTGAGAGAAGTTACCGACCTGACATTCCTATGTACTGGAAATCTCAAGCTATTGACACTGTGAGCACTGTTAAATTTCTTACCTGGTCTTCTTCTTCTTCTTCCTCGTTCGCCCTGAAAAGGACGGTGGTTGCATTGTGTCTGTTTACGCCGTAGCTGTGATATCTGCACCTTTCGGTCGACACATCCGACTTCAGCAGGGCATTTTTTAGGGACCGGGTTTGCCTTCCCATTTCGATCCGTACTCGCTCAGCCAGACTGCACTGCTGCAGACTGTTTCCAGGACCACCACGTGGAGGTGGAGTACGGTCTTGGTCAGCTCTGGTTCGCTGACCCTGATGCAAGCAGTCAAGCTATGGGTCGCTGACTGCATTCACTACTGCTGCATCTTTGGGTCCCTTACCTGGTCTAATTAATGTGACATAAACAGTAATCCTAAATAAAAGTAACAAAGTGAACGCTCCCCGGAGAAGTGGATTTAATCTGTCTTTGATGAGCTGGGGTTTTCTTTGCCAAAATAACACTGGATTTGCTGTGTGCGGGCGTCCTAAAGATTGTTCCAGAAGGTGCAAACCAAGTATTAGGTAAGAACGAATGCACGTGGCCATCGTTGTCTGAGAAGAGAGGAAGGATGAATGACTGATTCCCATATATATATATATATATATATATATATATATATATATATATATATATATATATATATATATATATATATATATATATATATATATATATATATATATATATATATATATCTTGTAGAATCCATGTACTCCCGTTGTTTATTTCTTTTAGTAAGTTTTGCTAATACTGTCCCTTTCAGAATAGATTAACATATAAACTCTGTTCTTTACTGTAAAGGGAAATCCTAGACCATAGCGTATAAATCTTTGACTCTTTGGGGGTTAATAACTTTCTTCTAACGGGACCTTGTCTCAACAGAGGGAGGGAGGATTACACCTATAAGTCTATTTCTTTATCAATTTCATTAACCTATGTTTATTTGTATTTGATTGATATTCATAATATTGCTGTTGTCGAGTTTCTTTATAGTAAATAAAATTTACATAAAAAACTTTATTATTTACATGTGTTGGTCAGCTCGTCCCAAAAATATCCCTATTCCATAAATATAATTTGTCACGTCGGTGCGTCTAACTGTCGTCACTTATGTGTGTGTGCATGTGAGTGGTTGATATATATATTAATATATATGTAGGTATACTGTCTGACTAACAAAGTTCTGTTGTAGAGATAGGCTGGCCGAGAGGATCTTCTCGAGTCCAGGGACAGACTCTACCTATTTTTCCACCATTTCACTTGTGAAAATCTATTTCTTATCTTATCTCTCACTGAGTCACCACCTGTCTAGTTCTATTCAGAAGGGACCAAACTATGTCTTAATTCCCCTATCGAAAGTCTACGACAAATGAGGGCTCGTTTTCCGGGAAATGAACTCTAATCCTGAGCAAGTACGACAGAAATTTTCTCGTTTTCCGGGAATTGAACTCTAATCCTGAGCAAGTACGACAGAAATTTTCTCGTCTTCCTGGAATTGAACTCTAATCCTGAGCAAGTACGACAGAAATTTTCTCGTTTACCAGAATTTTGATCTGATAATCTTTATAGTCTAGATAGAGGAAGAGTGTGGTTGTCTCGTGAGTTTAATATCATTAAAAAAAATAATTATCCCCTAGACAAACGATCTATAAAAACAAGTATCCAACCAACACCAAACAGTCTGATCAACCCAATCGGTCTACACGGCAGCGCGGCCAAAAAGGACAGGGTGACAAAGGGAGAACCCCTGCGCACGGGACATATGATCAGAGCGAGCACACTGAGCCTAAACGCATCGGATGCTTGCAAATAGCCTCGCAAGGAAGAATTTATGTCAGTGATTCTCAACCTGAGGGGGAGAGGCCTTCTACGCGAGGTACTGTTATTTTGAACGGGACTTCAACTTATTGTCTTTTTGACACGGGGCTTTCTTTTGATTGCATTGTTGCCAGGCACTTGGTCAAACCCGGACAAGAGACAGAAGAAACCGTCAGACTTTGTGGAGTTTTCGAAGGAGATGCACCCATTTCGCTTCCCAACGCATTGGTGGAGATACACTCTGATTTTGTCAGAGGTGTGATCAAAGCGGCTGTTATGGATGACCCCATCTACCCAGTCATACTTGGCAGTAGATATGTGTTTATTGGGAAACTGGAAGAGCCAATTGTGGCAGCAGTAACCACAAGAGGGCAAACCAAGAAGGAATGGGAGCCTGCGCCAAATTTGTTACCTAAGGAACTTAAAGAGGCGCAACAAAAGGACCCTACTTTGGAGCCCTGCTTTAGGAAACTGCCCATGGCTAAGGACCCCAGACACAACGGGGACATTTTTTCTAAGGATGGCGTACTTTATCGTAGAACGGGCAAGCCTGAACAAGGTTATAACCAGCTCCTAGTACTGAAACAGTACAGAAGCCAAATCTTAGAAATGGGGCACTCTCTTCCCTTTAGCGGACATATGGGACAGAACGCCACAAATCAGCGAATACAGACTCACTATTGGTGGCCAGGAATGAACTCTGATATTATCAGGTACGTGAAATCCTGCACCAAGTGCCAACGTGTTGCACCCAAGCAACGGACACCCCCAGTTTCCATGGGTGAAATGCCAATAGTGGGAACACCATTTGAACGGGTTGTGATCGACATTTTAGGACCCTTAGAAAGGACTAAGGAACAGGTTCATCCTGACCTTAGTCGACACATGCACTTTATAGGCAGTAGCTATACCGCTAACATGCACGGATTCCAAGCATGTCGTAGAAGCCCTCGTGCTGATATTTACACAGTTGAGATTTCCTCAACAAGTTTTGATGGATAACGGATCCCCATACCGTGGCCTGTTGATGGATGAGATCGTTAAGATCTTGAGGAACCAGCACATCTACACAAGCCCTTATAATCCGGCCGGAAGTGGGTTAGTAGAACGTGTCAACGGAAGCCTCAACATGATGTTAAGTAAACTGGGACAAGAGAAACCTGAAGATTGGGACCTTTTTATTCCTGCAGCCTTATTCGCTTACAGGGAAGCCCCACATACTTCTACAGGATTTCCCCCAGCTACTCTTTCATTCGGCAGACCTATTAAGGGGCCGCTTGAAGCCTTACTTCAGTCCCTGACAGACCAGAAGGCTGATGAGACAGTCGTCTCAGCCAGTAAATATGTGTCGGAATTAAAGGAACGGTTAAAACTAGTATGGGACCTAGCAACGACCAACCTTAAGTGAGCACGTGCAAAGCACGCTAACCGATACAGGAAAGCTGAGAAAGAAAGAGAATTGCAAGCAGGAGAGGACGTTTTGTTGCTACTCCCAACCGGGAATAACAAACTACGCATCTGATGGCAAGGGACATTTACCGTCCTGAAAAAGATCTCGAGAACTAACTACCATATCTTGATTAAAGGAAAAGAGAAGGTCTACCATGTAAATCTGTTAAAGAAATATTTGGAAAGACCGGTGCCGTCCTCCGAACATCTCCTGGTGGTCACCATAGCTACCGAAGTTGACGAAGATGACGATAGTGGCAGGGAATTTCCACTGCAAACACACGGAATCTTTCAACGATGTCAAAAGCGGCGACACTCTTTCAAGCGCACACGGAATACATTCCAGAGAAAGAAAACGTTGGAGCAGACTTCATGAGTAAGGAATTGGACAACGAAGGAGGAGGAAGATAAGAGAGTGAAGAAAACAGTCACCCGGAAGCTACTGATACAGGAAATCTATTTCCATAACGTAGACATGAAAATGGTTTCATATCTTTAAGCGGGGACGTCTGTGACATATTATGATAATAGCTTTCATATATCTATTTCATTATCTACATTTTTCTTTCACCTGGCTTTCACCTACGCACGTTTTGTTAACATAAAACCCTCCTATACTCAGAGATCTGTCTCTTTTTCTAATTTAGCACGCCTATTTTATTTTATTTTCTATTTCCTTAAGAATGTTTACCAACAGACCTATTTAGCTAATGCTGAGCCGGTTACCTGTAATTAATAAACCAGCGATTGGAAATCGTCGTAATAGGATCAAACAGGGAGTGACGGAAAGCGTAGAAAGGGGCGACTATTTCAAAAGAATCGTAATTTTGTCTCAGGGGAACATAAGCTAATGTAGTTGTAACGTATTTTTCATTAGACAGTGATCAGGGGAAATAATTTGAGTAGAAGGAGTAGATAATTTGGAACCAAGGGCAGATAATCACAGTTACTCCCCCCTGAATCCGTTCGTTTGGAAGGCAATTAAACACGGTGAGAATCGCAAGATCAAAGGACGGGCTTCGCTCGATTGCCAGAGCCTGCAAGCGGTAAAAGCGTGAAAGTTCCCTCTGATTCGCAGATCGACCGAGGAAAAGCCCGAAATCTGAGCGAAGGCGTTAAAAGTAACAAGTCTGAGCGAAGTTCTGCAAATTTAATATATATATATATCTCTGCCTTTAAACTCAATTTATCCAGTACCGACAGAATTTCAGAGAACATCTAGCTTCGAATTCTAAGATCCCTTATAACAGTGGAATTACTTAGTTTTTCGATTGGAGATCGTTAAATTCTGTGTTTGTGGTAAATACTATACTAGAAGTTTGAGTGATTAATGGTTAAGTCCGTATTTTATTCACTAAGATTTTTCTGTATAGAGGGATTTAATTGTTAAGTCCGTCATTTTTATTTCACTAGGAGTTTTGTGCAAAGTGACTAGCGAATTAATATAATCTATAGCTAAATTGTTCCGGCTGTAGCGTAAATCTAACTAACTGATATTAACCAGCCAGAGTTATTTTAATCGTCTAGTAAACGCACTATTCATTTTAAGTACTGACGAAATATATATTTATTTCTAATTCATGATGATTTAAAATATAAATGACTAGCGCTTATTTCACGGAGACTTTTATTAAACGATTAAATATGAGATACACGTGTAGTTCTATTCAAAGTTAAATAACTAAGTGTATGAATATATTATATTTTACGCGGGTTAAGGATAGGATTGAGAATACTATATTATGGTTAAGTATTTCTAATTTTTTTCTCCTTTACACAGTATTGGGTCAAACCCAAAATCTACCAGCGGCTTCCATATAAATCTGAGAATAACCATACAAAAGAACATTTTTACTTAGTATCTGGGTCTTCAAGGTGAACCTGTCTGGCTTCGTGTTTACACCCAGAAAGAGACAGAGTACCAACCCAAAGAACATTAAGAATAAATTTTGTAACTGGGCCTATAGATCCAGATTTCTGTTTCCCATTTTTCATATACATTCAGCCTGTGGTGGCAACAAAATCAAACATTTGACATAATCAAACTTGTGACATTTTCCGACTATCGACCATTTGTGGTGTGACAAGGCATTTTTATACTGAGAGAAGTTACCTATTCCATAAATATAATTTGTCACATCGGTGCGTCTAACTGTCGTCACTTATGTGTGTGTGTATGTGAGTGGTTGATATATATATTAATATATATGTAGGTATACTGTCTGACTAACAAAGTTCTGTTGTAGAGATAGGCTGACCGAGAGGATCTTCTCGAGTCCAGGGACAGACTCTACCTATTTTTCCACCATTTCACTTGTGAAAATCTATTTCTTATCTTATCTTTCACTGAGTCACCACCTGTCTAGTTCTATTAAGAAGGGACCAAACTATGTCTTAATTCCCCTATCGAAAATCTAGGACAACAATGAACAAGCAGTTAGAAGAAACAACTGATGCCCTTGTGCTGCGGATATATATAGTAATGTGATGTATCTCATGGAAAGAGAAAACAACAAATAAAGAAGTCCTAGATATGCTAGAAATGAGAAGAGACGTAATGAATGAGACCAAAGTTGGATCAAATATTCATGTCATATAAAAAGACACCTTGCTAAAAAACCATAATGCAAGGAAAACTTGAAGGCAAGTGTGCAAGAGGAAGACAATGCTATGAGTGGGAAGATAACATCCAGAGATGGACAGGAAAGGAAAGAGTTTATCAGACTGCACCATCAAGGCAAGAAACTGGAGACATTAGAGATCCATTGCATCCTACCTTTAATGTGGAGATGGCAGCTGATCAAACTAGATTAGTTAAATGCTAGAAATGCCCACACACTTCTATTTTAAACAGAAACAACTGACATAACACCAGAAATGCTGCTGGTATGTACAATTTTTAAAAAGTGTAGTAGATATTGCCACTGCACAGGACTCAGAGATTATAAAAATGCACATGACAATCTTACCTTTGCTGTCATCTCCATCAATAGAACCATTATTTAAGGATGAAATGCTGCCATTCTCTGTGGGGTTGATACAGTGGTCTGGATTAAGTCTGTAGTGACGTGCTAGTCCCGCCTGACCTATGTAAGACTTATCACAGGTTTGACACTTGTGGTATGAACCAGAAGGATATGTAAAAAATTACTAACAGAAGGATATGCTAACAAGTAACATGTCTGAATACTAAAATATACGTCTGTTTCGTTTCATATTTTTAAAAATTGCACTCTTTGTTTATGGCAATGTAATACAATGTTCAAATTATAGCACACAATTTCTGTACTGTACAGCCCTGTACTGTAGTAAGTAACGAAACATAAGTGTACAGTACTTCTAGGATGACATTCGTAAGTAAGTGGTCGTCAGGTCATGCGTCATAAGTCGAGGTCAATCTGTAATTCTGGTACACCATGAACAGTAAACAGAAAGACAAAAAGTGGACAAAAGTAAGGGTTAATGATGTCTGAAATTTGTTAAATGAAACTGGTTTCGGAAGACTAATTATCATGTTCACTGTCTCAGTCATCATCACAAATTAAAAAATACAATGTAAACAAGTATCAGAGTAAAGTTGACAATAAGCAGACAGACAGTGTAACCTGACTAATCTAGCCAAGGAGGCTAAATCATGTTATCTGTCTAGACAAGAGACATTTTTGGAAACAATGAAACCCTCAGAATGATTGCCAATGTAGAGAACCTCCTTCTTCAAAGTCATTGTACCAACAAGATAATTTCCATATAACCTAGGAATGTAATTATGTTTCAAGAGTCATCTAATTTTGTTCGCTCCTCCCTTGTGGTAGCTAGGAATCTCACAAGCCACATGCAGCCCTATCATGATTGGTGTGGAGCACAATCATAAATAAAGAGTCATGCAAATTAAGATCAATCATTCCACAGACATACATGCAGCATGTTACTGTCATGCACAATGCTGATCATTCATTATTCATTTATTTTGTTGGGTTCCTTATGCAGCATGGAGCCACTACAACTTTGCAGTAAGCCTGTGTCAAATCTCCTGTAGCAGTGGTTTCCGTAATGACATAATGAGGCTGCCCAGTCTCATATTAGTCACCTGGTACACCATGCCTGATGTAGGAGTGGTCCTATTCTTTATCTGCCTCCTTAGAGACCCAGTAACTACATGTGGCACTTTAATTATACGGACTAATTCATTAGAAACTGCAAACAATAGATCAAGTAAATAATGACCATCCTACACACAATTTCTTCTCTCTTCATTGCTTGTGAAGAAGAATGGATCTACCACTGCTATTAGCCCCTCTGGAAGGAAGTCTGTACCAAAGCATATCATGCGTTCTTGCAGTGGTGTTTGTGTTCCCACATGCACACTCAAACATCAAGAGTACTGGTTTAAGAGCCTGCTTCAACATGACAGAAGTTCCCCATGTTTTCTATTTTATCTATTCATTTACAAAAACTTGAATGGTAAAGATAAAGTTAGTCCCACAGCAGAAACTGACGTAGGGGAGTCAAGTGTTTGAGGCTGCACCATACTAGGTCAGTTCTTTTTTTTTAATGAGGTGGGGTTGACCAGGTCCCTTCCTCGCTGCCTTTTCCTTCTCTAACTCTAAGAGAAAAGTCAGGTAGCCATTTACAGGTGGATAGACTCAAGAGTGACGCTATCAGGTTTCAATTAAAGTACTTTACATTCTTTAAATAATGGGTCCAAGAAAAAGTTCACCAAATTCCAGTTGCCAGAATTTTATTGTAAATATGAGTTTTGCCTCGTTTTGGCTAAGTATGCCTCATTCTACCAAGGCATAGTGTCTGTTGGTTATATTACGGTGCATGTCCTAATATAAAAGCCCTAGTGGTCTGGTATCATAACAGTTGCCAGAAATAATTAAAATAATACATGATATACAGACCCCTCTAGAAAAATTTACATGTTATAATAAGGGAAAAAAGGTAAAGGATCCAGTCACACGCCTATTGAGGCACATTGGGAATATGGTGTTAGGTCCGTATTTTCTTGACCATCGGCACACTAGGGGTGATGTGGTCAGCATCACGCCGGCCGCCTTAACCTTCCCAGAGTTGTTCTGGTACCCAATTCAGGAGGCCGGGTTGACCCTTGAGCCGTTTGCGGTCTAAAAAATCCCACCTCAAATGGGAATCGAACCATGGACCACCAAGCTAGGAAGCCAGTACACTAACCATTGTTATAATAAATTTTTTTATAAGAAGTTTTGTTTCAATTAGAAATGATTTTAACCTTCACTGTACAAATTATAAGAGAAAAAACATACTACACACACACAAACAGACACAGAAGTCAACCAAGAGCAGGTTTTCTTAATTTTTTTGTTGCCATGAACCCTTTGGTTGTCTCATGAAGGTTATGAACAACTTTTTCAGAAGAAAATATATACATATGCATAATCAAAAAATGTTACATTTTAAATTGTGTACATGGACCCCCTAGAGTCCATTTACAGATCCTACAAAGGGTCCATGGACTACAGTTTAAGAAACCTTGAGTACAGGCAGCTCTCAAAGATCTAAATCTGGTAAAAGAATCCTTCAGCCGTAAGCAGAGCCAGATGAAACACTTTCACAAGGTCAAGTGTCCTACAGAGAATAATATCACCAGCTTTAATGGCTCTGGATCTGGAACAAGGACTTGACCTGGTTGGTGGTACAACAGCGCTCAATTGCTGTACAGCTGTTCATGTTATAAACTGTTTATTTATATCTTACAGTGATTTACTGACTTGTAAGGGCAGAACACTTCTTGTCCTTTTGTAGCCGACATGTCTTCATGATCAAAAGTATCATGGTAGGGTGGGTGGATGGAGTAACAATTTAAGACCCCTGAGATCCATCATTTTACTTGGGGTCAAACAGTGACAGTATATGAGTGAGAGAAGTAGTGTCATTTATGTGTAACAGAGAAACAATGACAGTATATGTGTGAGAGAAAGTGTCATTTATGTGTAACAGAGGAACAGTGACAGTATATGTGTGAGAGAAATAGTGTCATCTATGTGTTACCTCACAGACCTGCAGTTAGACCAGCTGGAGAGTTACAGAGAAGGAAATGTCGAAATTGTCCTCTTTTCACACAACATGCCTAAGAAAAATGCTCTGAATCTTTTGGCCGAATACCATCACCAACCAAGATCTGCTTACTCGGAGCAAACAAGAGGACATGCACACCATCATAGCTGTCAGACGCTGGAGCTGGGTTGGCCATGTCCTCAGAAGAGATCCCGATGCCATCACAAGAACAGCTATGCTATGGACCCCTGAAGGAAAACGAAAGAGAGGCCGACCAAAAACAACTTGGCGGAGGACTGTGGAGGCTGAGATGCAAAGAATGAACCAGAGTTGGGGCACTGTACGAAGGATGGCCGCCAACCGAGCAAAGTGGAATCAATTTGTTGTTGCCCTACAAGACGCCACCAGGCGTAATGGCCACTGACTGCTTTGACGGTCGGCGGCTAAGGATCAAAGAAAGAAGAAAAGATGTGTTATAGAAAAACAGTGACAGTGTATGTGTGAGAGAAATAGTGTCATTTATGTGTAAAAGTGATGGTATATGTGTGAGAGAAATAGTGTCATTTCATGTGTAACAGTGACAGTATATGTATGATAGAAATAGTGTCATTTTATGTGTAACAGAGAAACAGTGTCATTTATGTGAAACAGAGAAACAGTCACAGTATATGTGATAGAAGCAGTGATAGAGCGTGGTACTGTGTGTGTATGTGTACGTGAGACAGAACCAACGAACGAACAAACTTTATTTTCGAAGAGTTAAGAATTGGGTGCACAGGCCCGTCTAACATTCTGCCCTTCCACTCTCATTTATCTTACATATTATATCCTATCATTCCCACATGTTACTTAAAGCATTAATATGAAGGCATGCATCATTATAAAGGTAATATAACAGCATACGTTTACAGTATGCAGTCATAATCAAAATTTAGTATTTTCATTAAACAAACATTATAATAAAATTAAATTAAAATAAATTTTTTTTTGTAAATTAATTTTAAAAAAAAAGAGAGGCAGAGAGAGATAGTGACACTAATGTGTAACAGAAATAGAGTGGCAGTATACGTGAGAGAAGCAGTGATAGTTTGTATGTTTATGTGAAAGACAGAGAACGAACGAACGAACTTTATTTTCAAAGGGTTGAGAATTGGGCACGCAGGCCGTCTGACATTCTGCCCTTCCTTTCTCTCGTCTTTTATACTGGTTTCATTTATCCTCACATACATTTTACCCATCAATTCAAGGAATTCAACGTTATAAAGGTAAAATAATAGCATACTCACATTCACAGTATCTAATTATAAACATGAAATACAGTATTGTTGAAAAATACAAACTAAGTATCACCATGAAACAAAATATGTTGAAAAACACTATCATCATCATTAAACCTACATTCGATATTATATCATTTGTTCAGAAAAATAATCACATTAGGGGGGCAGATAATCAGAACTCATAAAGTAATCGAAAAGTTTACGATTGTATGAATAGGGACTGAGGTTGTTATCTTTCAGATAATGTGGAAGATAGTTCCAGAGATGAGCAGCAGAGTAAGCTAAGCTTTTCTTGAATAAGTCAAGCCTAGGCTTGGGCACTTGTATTTTGTTAAGGCGTTGACTGCGTCTTTCACTGTATTTGAACATTGGCCACAGATATGTTGGAGTATTCTGTGACAGGATTTTGTGAACAAATTTAGCTTTGTTGAACAGAAAGCGCTTTCTTAGAGGCAGTATTTTGAGATCTTTATATAGATCTACACATTGTGCTTGGCAGTTGTCAGAAACTAGACGCACTGCATGCTTTTGTAGTGAATGGAGTCTTTTTGTATTGGACATAGAACAACCATCCCAGATTGTGGAGCAATAGTCAAGGTTTGTTTGTATGTGAGATATATAGAACAATTTACGTGCATCTTCATCTAGGAAATGTTTGATTTTAGCTAACTGGTAAACTTTCTGTGCCGTTTGCTTGGTCAGTGCATGAACATGTGAGTTCCAATTTAGATGCTGGTCAACGACTATTCCTAGAGTTTTATGTTCATTAACGTTTTCAATCGGTAAGGTACCAATATAGATCTGAAGTGTTGTTTTCTCTGAATTTTGTAATTTTTGTCTAGTTGATATTAACATGCACTTTGTTTTAATTATATTAATTAGCATGCGATTTCCGATGCTCCACCTAATCAGATTGTCTGTATCTTTTTGTAACGATAGTTTGAGTGTGTTTGTGGTAAAGTGGGATGATATAAATATTTATAGGGGACTTAGTGTACTGACTGAGATCAGCTGTGAAGGTATCTGTATCTAATAAGTGTGGTGTATTACAGATGACCTTACTTGCTACCACATTTAGACCTCAGCCATACTTATTCTGGGCTATTGTGATGACTACGTTGAATGTCTAGGGTTATGATAATGATGAAGTGTAAGTCACAACAACAACAGACAGATAAACAATTTAATTTATTCCACAACACTTTACAACACTGTGACACTCACACACATATAACACTCTATAAGACTATCTTAAATGAGTCAAATGTTAAAGTTTAAAAATATATGTATTAATTCCTTTCAATAATAGATATCCTGATTCTACTACACAGTGAACCAGGAATCACAATCAAATGTAATTACAAGTTGTATGTACACAATTTATAGATATGATCTTTGTATTTACATATTTTATTATTATTATTCTATGTGTGTAAGTTGTGAAGTAGTACTATGAGGTAATACTGGATTTTTCAAGCTAGGTTGTTGTTTGTCATCATGACTTCAAGTGTTTGCTTATGGTGGAAATCGTATTGGGAAAAGTTCACAGTTCCTGTCATTTGAAACAATTTATTGTCCCTCTTTAATTAATATACTGTCAATTTTAGAGGGGGGGCACATAGGATTGAGCTGCTCTGGCCACAGAATCTTATCTTCTGTGAGGGCGGCAGGAAACAGTCTCCTCTGCTCGCTTGCTTCACCGTGTTCTTGAGACACCTCACTGGTCGCTATCTGGACCAAGGGGTATGCTATCAGCCTCTGGATTCAGCAAAACTCAGACCAGGTGCTGCTTCAATAAGTTAGGACCACGGTCCCTGAAACAAGAAGGTTGTACCTCCTACTTCAGAACTAATTTATAATCTATTTCCACACTGAACACAATACATAACAAACACTGAGTTCAGAGCGGTAGGCCAACTGCTAGCTTCATCTGAAACAATTTACACCAGTATTCTTCTCCTTAATGGTTACTACGCCTCTGCAATTCCAGCATTAGTTCCTTCTAGTCAATAAGATAGGTGTCAGTGTACTATTTGGTGATCCCATGCATTTATACTTCTCTCCGACAAGTTTTGTTCAGGGTGGAGCAATATCTAGGCTTTGCCTCATGTTTGCTACTGAACCACACACATATACAGACATAAATTATCAATTCACATTCAATTTTCATCAAAAAGATATCAAATATGTCAATCTTACCACAATTCATGGAAATAATAAACAAATACGTTGACTGGCGATGAATTATGGCACAAATTCCGATCCGCCTCTGTCCCAGGCTTTTATTTAGAAAAATATGAGCTGGATCTCAACGCACTGTTTCTTAGTAAGTTTATTTTAAAATGTGGCACTGAACAGACGCTCCTAATTGACTATATCAGCGGGTCTAGCCAATAGGACCGTGTTTACACAAGCTTTTGAAAAAATTTACCCTTCCTACGTTTCCCCTAACAACCAAAATTAGTATTTGCAGTCCGACTAATCGTGTTTCGTCTTACATATACTTCCCGCCAATCAAATCGGATTTAACATGTTGGCCTATTTCCCGTAAAATGGTGGTTTCAAAACATGCCACTGTGCGATTATGATTTGGTGCTGACAGACACCCTCACTATTTCCTTTTGGCTATAATTTGTTGATTCCTAGACTATTTGCGTAACACTTAACATATTCTTTGTCAGCAAGTCCTAAGGAACCCAAATATATAAATTTAATGGAGCTAAGTGGCTGCGTTCAAAATATGCATTTTCTTCTACCTCCCATTCACTTCGATACGATGTGGTGTCTCGGTACTGTCAGGCTTTCAGACATAAAACAGTATAATGTCATGTTTACTAATAAGCATTAAACAGGTTTTTAAACCTAACCCTCGTATTGGTAGTGTTTTTTATCACTGTCTATTTGAAAAAAAGTTAGTGCTTCATGTCTTACGCTTGGGGGTGGCATTAATTTTATATCGCGAAACGCGTGTTAGTGTTGCATACGTTCCTCCGTTCAGCCCTCTCTCTCTCTACCCTAAGTTCATCTGTCTTTTCATTACGCAGTGTATAAAATGAAATTAATGCTAGTATTAATCTAGGTCATTAATCAGCTTGCGTATCTCAAGGTTTTCTAAGAAACACAGTACTAGTTGTATTTTTCGAACGTGTGTAGTTTTAAGCAGACGGAGCATAAAAAGGGGTTTTCTTGTTCAACTAGCATGACGTTCTATTAACACAGGCGTACGCTATTGGAAAGCACGGGTCTTTAACCATTCTTCTTTCCCTTTTATTGAATTAATGTGTTAGGCTTTACATTTACCTTTTAATTTATATATGTGGATTTAGAATGTTTCACGACAGTGTTGCAACTTGTATCACTCGTGTAGACAGTACAGTCATCAGCAAATAGGTCACAGGATGCGTGCTCGACGTGCAGTGGAAGGTCATTAATGTATATGGCAAAAAGTAGAGGCCCAAGAATAGAGCCCTGAGGAACGCCGGTATTTATTACGGTTGGGTTTGAGCAAGAGTTATTGTAAGAAACTACATGTTTTCTGTCTGACAGGAATGATTTAATTATCGTCACTAGTTGAAGGTTTACTTTTGATGTTTCTAGTTTTCTAATTAAAATAGCATGATCTATCATATCAAATGCTTTTTTAAAGTCTACAAAAACTGCCCCACATATGTTATCGTTATTAATATTTAAGTGCCAGTTGTCAATCATCTTAGTTAGAGCTGTGTGACATGAATGTTTAGGTCTAAACAGAAAGAAAGAAAGAGAGAAATAGATAAAACGTGTGTTTGTGTGAGAGAAACTGATATTATTACAGATAAACAGAGTGGAAGTTTATGTGTGACAAAAATAATATACTCAAAGGAAAAAAGTAAGTGTGCAGCACTCAACAGGGCACTGTGCGTGTGTTCTTGGGTGAACTCAAATGCAAGTTGGCACACATTTCTGTGTGAGTGTTGTTCACTTACCCTGCAATTACAATTGGATCGCACTATTCATGGGGAGATAATCACGGTGCAAGATAAATCACGTGAAAAGTGCCGTAGGGGAGAATTTATCACAGATAAAAGGAAGGTAAGTGTGTAGCTCTAATCACAAGCATGTGAAAACGTAATCGTTGAAATAGAGAGTACCAAGAGTCCAACAGAAACATCTTTTTTGACAATGCCAAGATTGAACCAACAACAGCGAGCAATAGCTATAGGGATGTTAGCTGCTGGAGCGACTATATTAGCTGTATCACAACATTTCAATGTTCACAGGAACACTATATCACGCATTCAAGCTCGTTTCCACCAAACTGAATCCACTGCTGATCGCCATAGAAGTGGCCGACCACGAGTTACCACCCCTGCACAAGACCGTTACATAAGCCTTATGCACTTGCGTAACAGGTTTATTCAGGCAACATGGACTGCCAGGAACATTCCAGGTTTAAGACCTGTGTCGTGCAGAACAGTGCGGAATAGGCTAAGAGAGGCAAATCTCTTACCTCACAGACCTGCAGTTAGACCAGCACTGACAGTTCGCCATAGACAAGTGCGCTTGGCCTGGGCCAGACAGCACGCAGCATGGCCCTGTCATCAATGGAGACGCATTCTGTTCTCTGATGAGTCAAGATTCTGTTTGCAAGGCAATGATGGACGTGATTTGGTGTACAGGCGTCCAGGAGAACGTTTTGCTTTCTCCCATCGAGCACCTGTGGGACGAACTGGAGCGTAGGCTGCGAAGAAGACAAAATCCTCCTGAAAACCACCACCAGTTAGCACAAGCGTTGCAAGAAGAATGGAATAACATCCCCCAACAACAGATCCAACGTCTCATTGGCTCGATGAGAAGGCACTGTCAAGCAGTGATAACAGCTCAAGGTGGACATACACGGTACTGAAATCAAGATTTCATTTTTTCATGGGGATGCCACACTGACTTTAGTTTTTATCTTTCTTTCGTGACACTTTCACTAAAATCAAACCATATTGTGTGCCAACTTTTATTTCCTTTCGTCTATGAAATCATGTACAGTGCCCTATAAAGTGTTGCACACTTACTTTGTTCCATGAGTATAGTATGTGATATGTGTATGAGAGAAATAGTGATATTACTGAGGAAGTTGAGGGGAACTGCCACACACTTCAATAGTCCTGACCACCATGGTCCCATCGACATCCAGGTCACTGCAATCCGATCCTGCTCCTCTGACACTGCCAGCCGAGAACAGCTTGAGAACCGTCTTATCCACCGCATGGGGTGTCTAAAACCAGCCGGTCTCAACACTTTCCACACCTCTGTCTGAGGTCACCCTTTCCTCTCTTGCTCTATTTGGACTCTTTCCACTCTTATCCTATTCTTCTATTTTTATGCCATCCTCCATAATATGTATGGATATACATGGTTTCTAATTTGTCTTGATTTTTTATTTCATATTCATTTATCTCCTACTTATTCTGTCCTCTTCTATTTCCAGTCCCCACTTTTATTACGTTTGGGTAGTTTTTGTTCAGTTTCGTTTTTTAGTTTTTAGTTTCTTAGTATGTATTGTGTACATCCGGGGGCAGAAGTCACTTCCTTTTCAGCCATGCTTCGCCTTCAGGGAAGTACCTAGGTTTTATTTTTGTATTTCTTTAAGTTCTTATGTCTCCTATCTAGCCTTCACTTTCTTTCTTTTCCTGACGAAGGCCTTGTGGCCGTAACGTAGACTACTTTCTTTGTCTTTTGTCCTCGTAAGACGAATCACCTTTTTTCGATTTTTTTTCAAACCCATCCATGATATTACTGAGTATCGAGAAAGACAGGAGACAGTATATGTGTGAGAGAAACAGTGACAGTATATGTGTGAGAGAAACAGTAACAGTATATTTGTGAGAGAAACAGTAACACTGTGTGATATATGCCTCATGTAGTCCCCGGGTGTCTCTGATAAGACCAAGAAAGAAAAGTACTGCTGCTGCTCAGGCATGCCCTACTAGGTGACTGTTGTGAAGTTGTACATGGGGCTGGCAACCTCACCATGACAACCAAATTAGTACAGAAACCACTGCTGCAAGAACATGTTAATGCTTTATATAGGCTTCCTGCAAGTGGACCAGATGACAGTAGTGGCTGCATGCTCCATTGAGAGCAAAATGAAAATGATGATGTGTGATATTGTGATGAGTTGATTTGAATTTTTCGCTCAACCTGCCTGTCAGCTACGTGCTTTGCCTACATCTGGTTTTGTCCTCGTCCTATTTTAATTTTATTGATATTTTGGCGCATTGTCACGTATTTATCTACGTGTCAGTCTTAGTTCAGACAGCGCAGAAGGATGCTTCACACGTGTAACCTAGTTTCTTCTACATTAGCCGACAAAAAATTCTGTGTTGTCCTTCGGTTGATAGTCCCCTCGTTCGTTTGAAATCGACAAACGAAATAAGACCACTGGTCGAGCAACGCTTTTCTTGTCCGCCGGCTCGCGCGGGGTAACCTTTTGATACATGGCCGTGCCATCTCCCTGTCAAAGATGAGGCAGGACCTCTTTCATTCTGTAGTATAGAGGAACAAGTGAAAGTGCAGTGACATTGTCATGGCAAAATTTTGCCGCTCCTTCTGGTCACCTGCACAGCTTCAGAAGCATAGTTGGGGTCTAATTTTGGGTATATAAGCGAGTTCTTTAAATCCATCCGTTTACTTGCAGCAGCGGAAACCGGTCACCTGAAGGAGATTACTATTACTATAACGTAGCGTACATTCCTCTGAAACTTACTCAGAGAGACCATCCTCTGACATTTTCTCGGAGAGATAATTCCAGCGGTTTCAATTTCTGTTTTGGGGTAAGCGTCACATGAGGTGTTTTTTTTTTTTTTTTTTTGTAATGGGTGATCATTGATTACTTTTTGAACCTGAGCTAGAGTGATTTTATCCACAAATTAATAAATGAAGTGGTTCTGTTGGTAAGTAATTTACACGAAGGGTATACATACTCTCAGAAAGAAAAAAACCTCATAAAGTTATTTAAGATAAAGGTAAATGCTTGGAGGGACCTGCCCTTATCTTGTATAGGTATACAATATCATTTTTTGTTCTAGAGGCAGCCTGAAAATTAGTATAAATATATATAGTGTATTTATGAAATGAGAGAGCCTGACAGAAGGAACGTGCACAGAATTTTTCTTTTGTAAACAATCCTCGCCACGGACAGCGAGACACTGTTCTTTTATGTAAATTCTTCGGGCGAAAGAAGTGTACCTCAGCTTACCTGGCCGGTTGGCGAGAAAGAGCTATACAAGCCTATTATGCATTCATGCCGGGTCATAGTACAACTGCAGGTCTGAAAGCAGGGGTTGTGTACTGTGTTTTTGTACAACGTAAACAAGAGGAGATGGGAGGTGCACGCTGTATGCATGTATGTAAATAATAATGGTTTTAACTTGCATAAGGGTTAATCAGGTGTATGTGTATATGTCTAATTTCAGACAACAGCCTGTAAAGTTTCTGCTAGTCACACAAATAGCTAGCATCGTCTTTAACCTACGGATAAAAAGGAACCCAAACAAGCAGTACCCACCTTTTCACACTTCCTACAGCCAATGGCTTTCTCCAACTGTGCTCGCACCGTTTATTCTTTCAGTAAGCTGGATAAATGCTCAGTTTTTATGGTCACAGCATACGTGAGTTTTCTGCCAGCACTAGGATAGACCCTTAGAGTACAGATCTTATCTGTCTCAAGAGAACAAGCCACTGTGGTATCAACCACCAGTCCTGTGATATACTTATAATTCTTCCTGGCCCCCTCACCAGACACCTGTGATCGAACAGACAGGATTTTTCTTGTCAGAGCTTCAAGACTGGAAACATTGGTCACAGCGGATCTCATGTGGATTATGGCCTGGGAGTGACGTATTGTGTCACCTTCTAGGAACAAAATATCCTGCACTATCAACTTGGCCAGCAAACACCCAGACTATTTTTCCTTGTGTACTTGTTCCTCATGTAGGAGTGTTGTTCTGTCCAGTGTCGTAACTTTGTGTAACTGCGTGTTTCATATTCTTTCTAACATTTTTCAGTCTTTACACCGTGTTTTTCTCTCTCTCAATCACACTGTTGTTTATTTCATATATGATGCCATACCGCTTAGTTAATATTTTTTTCTCCATTGAATTGGTTCATGTTTTTTTTTAGATACCATCGTAGATGTTTGAACAGGTTATTTATCTTTGATTTGTACGATTTAGATATTTATTAAATCGAGACAAGAGAATGATACTAGACAAGCAGTTTTTCTGTGTCCTCTATCTGCATAATCAAGACCTAGAGAGAAGGCATGCCCTCGATTAAAACAAGAGCGGAAGTGTAAATCAAGATTGAGGTCTCTCAGTAATCTGTTATCTTGATTGTCGAATGTCACGCATAGAGAATCACCATCATTGATTCTGTCTATCCCACTCTTTCTGCATCTCACTTTAACTTTACACTCAATCTGGAAGCCTGTGCCTTCCAAATTCACATTTAAATATATACCTCGCCACAGATATGTATATGAAGGTAAGAGTTGATAAAATTGTGTTTAACAGAAACTGTATGTGTGTGTGAGAAATAAACGACACTGCTTCCATAAGAGTGGCAGAGTAAGTGATGTGAGAGACATAGCATGTACCTAATGGCGTATGTGATTTAGTAAAGCAGACAAGATATAGTTGGAACTCGCAGTTACATGTCCATGCAAAACAACGCGACCGGCATACTGCTTCTATACATGACACATCAAGCACAGTGAGTTCACATATACACACATATAAAGTATCACCTACATCGAATTTTGTCAATAGGCTCCACACGTTGCCATCATTATTATTATTACATTTCAGTTCATTATGCAGCATTGGTCTTCAACAAGCTCAAACCAAGACTTCCTGTCCTGTACCATCCGTTCAAGTTATTTCCAAGTCTTCTTTATCATAGTCAGGACTGCCTCAAATGCCCTTGTCCCTACGCTTTCGTGTCTCTTATTACTCTTACCCTGATGATCTCAGAACACAAACTGCCTAGTAATGCAATCTATTAGTTTCTTCAAAGTGTGTCCTATCCAACGGCAGCGTTTTTTTCTTCACCTTTTGTTCCCTAGTACCTATCTGGTTCTTCCATTAATTTCACGCAGGTAGTTTTGTCATACAACTTCAATTCTATTCTAATGCAGCACCTAGTTATGAAAGTCTAACTTCTTGACTGTCCTGTTTTTTGCAGTTCTCTAGTTTCCTTTCAGTCATAAAACGTGACTTGACATTATTAGAGTTGCAGATTCCTATTCTCGTGTTGAACTTATTTCCTGTGATTTCCAATTATTTTTCAGGGAAATGAAAACTCCTTTTGCTTTCTATATACTTTTTCTTTTATTTTGTGGATACCACTGTTCATTCCTCCAAGTTTATCTAAGTCGCAGCCAAGACATAAAGATGAGTTTACATCTAGTTGGGGTATTTCTACAAATTCAAATCTGGTTATCATTTTCTGCATTTATTCTCATAATCTGTCTTTTTTCTATGTATGTTCAGACCCAACTGCTGTCACTTCTCATAAATCAATGTAACTAAAATAAGCAGCAAGCACGTGTTTACTATATGCTTATCATGAACAGCACTTGATAACCATGTGCTTGTTGATCATTTTTAGAACGTCTGCTTCTGGGGGCAATGTGCAGTTCGTAATTATGTCGCACTACGCTCTAGTCTATTCAGCTGTAAAAACGGGTACCTGACTCTTCTTTGAGTTAAGGAAGGTGAAGGCAGTGACAAAGAGATCTGGTCGCTCCACGTCATAAAGCCGAGAGCTTGTGTGAGAGAAGTCTTTAACACTTCACTCCCCTACAGCATTATCTACTACGAGACTACCTTTACCGTCATCATAATAAACGAATAAACGTAATTTTTATCTTCAGCTCAGGGTTGTTGGGATCAACGGAATGTACAAACTCGACCGCCAATCTAAATGAATCAATTCAGGGTTGTTGGGATCAACGGAATGTACAAACTCGACCGCCAATCTAAATGAATCAATATAGAAGCTTAAGAACCAATCGATCAAATACGCTACTGGAGACACATCTAATGAACAGAAAAACTAGCAATTTATTAGACTTTCATGTGCAATCATGTATAATATGTGGAATCGATTTATCATCTCATAAGATCGCAAACAGAAAATGTCAAGCAGCATTGACAAACTGGTAGTCGGCGCACTCATTTTGCCTGTTTCCCCAAGGACAGTGTCACATACAGTGTCGGTTCTGTGCGATAATTTCACACTTAGACAAACATGTTCGACTAAGTACTATCATCAACGACTATGTTCCAGAATGTACGAAAACCTGTGTGGAAATACACTTATAAACAAGGTGTTATACTCCCGTGTTACAACCCATATCTTGCCTTTTTCTTCACATTTATTTATGCTTCCATTATACCTATCACCAGCCACGCAGCCATTTCATTCAAGCCCGTAATAATGACTTCATTTACACATGCACGTGCCGTATTCCCAATATATACAATTGCCTAAAATGGCCTGTCCTGTAACAATTTCCCACCAACTATGCAATCTCTTCATGATGCATTTTTTGAAAATTACAGGAAACGAGGGGAGAAAGAATGCGGAAATATGCCTACTACGAACAATTCATAATTCCATGTTGTTATTTTTACCTTTCTTATGTTTTATTTTAATTTTCCATTACCTTTCGTGAAAACTTGCATTAATTCTTATATGACTTTACTTTGCATAATTGAGTTTTGTAAACCCAAGTGCAGAGCTGATAAATACCAAGCCCTAAACAAGGATTACTAAGTGTATACCAGCTAGCACTGTGAAACTGTGGAACGGGCTAGTCCTGTACACCAATACCTCGCTCTTTCAACAGGTTAGGGACCAGAGCTATGACGAAAGTCGAAAATCGACAAAAGTCGAAGCATAGCCTTTATTTAGCTTACAAATGCATTAGGGCCGCCAAAAAACGAAAATAACTAACTATATAACATTTGCGAATGCGTGCAACACCTAGATAAACAGAAATAAACATAAGAGTAAAGAAAATACAGTAATAAATAAAAAATACGTAAATAGCATCTTACCTTAAAATCATTCTTGAGCAAGTAGACGATGAATATATACAGTATGTACAGTTTTGAATGTTGGTAATTTAGGGGGATTCTAGACTTAGAAAACCAGATGGAGAAAATTGAGGTGGCTCATCTTCAGTACTGGAGGATTTCAATCTAATTCTTTTAGGAGAAGGGCACTTTGAAGGAGATCTAACTGGGGCTGATGTTGATGGCTCGGAATCTGATGGGTTAGAGGGAGGGGTGACTGAAGTTGGTTGTGGCGGTTGCGTCTTGAAAAAGGAGAGCAAAGACGTTTACCTCATTGATGTCTTCTTCCTTTCCCTAAGAAGTTCTCTGTAACAGGCTATTTGGTGTTCTAGCCCACTATTTACTTTTGAACTTCTGTCGAAATTTATTCTACGTTGAAGATCTGCTGCTTTGTGTAGCCAACTTCTTCTATAATTTTTTCAAGCATCGCGTGAAAAGCTCCTGCAGCTGCGGTATCTGCGCTAGCTGATTCTCCCTTCACTGCTATATTGTGCAAATTTGACCTTTTCTTAAATTTTTCAAACCAGCCCCTGCTAGCTCCAAATGTCTCTTCAACTGATGTCTCTCCTTGTTCAGCCTTCATTGCATTAAATAAAGTTTGTGCTTATAGCCTGGATAAGATCTTGGCTTAGAGGAATGTTGTGGCTGACTTGGTCTTCAATCCACACATTTAACACTTTCTCCATCTCACCAATTAAATTGTGCCGCTTTCTAATAAGTCTGGTATGCACTGACGTAGCGTTTTTAATTTCCTCTAACACTTTAGCTCTGTTCTTTACAATTGTGCTAACTATAGTGCTTGGTACACCTAGCCTGCGGCCTATTTCAGCATTTAAGATGCCTTGTTAATTAAGCTTGATTAGCTTAAGCTTTTCTTGCACATTGAGAACCTTATGGGTTCTTTTAACTTTGTCACTACACTTAGGACCCATTATGAATATATTAAAGCAGAAAAATAAGTAGTACTGTATAAGGCCTAATCACACAAAAAAGTACAGTATGAAAACTGTACACGTGTCGCATAATCACGATATGAACACTGTCATTAGACTGTTATCACTAAAATAACTATGAACTGTTTACAGTATAATCACAAAAATAACTTAGTATGAATAGTTTTGTTATTTTAATCACAAAAATAAGTAGTATTAATATGTTTAATGACAAATATAAGAGATTCAATGCGGACAACTTAAAAAAAAACAGTGCACACCGAACGATTTCTGTTCAAAGACTGAACGACGAAAGAATCAAGATGACGCGCAGTTGTGACCAAATGCGACGAAAGAGCGAAGCGAGCGACGAAATTTGGAAACGTGGTTAGAATTGAAAACCGACGAAAGAGCGAAACGATGAAAGTCGAAGCGACGAAAGTCGAGGTCTTGGTGTAATGGTCTGCTACACGCAATCTATGATGCTGCCAGCAAAAATATGACAAGTGCTTCGGCCTAACCCATTACAACAACAAAACATAAATAGATAGGTAACCAAAGGATTGTAGGACTTATATGACTAATCATAACCAACTAAAGGGTTGTAGGACTTACACGACTAATCATAACCAACCAAAGGATTGTAGGACTTACATGACCAACCAAATGATTGTAGGGCTTACACGACTAATAATAACCAACCAAAGGATTGTATGGCTTACATGACTAATCATAACCAACCAAATGATTGTAGGGCTTACATGACTAATCATAACCAACCAAATGATTGTAGGGCTTACATGACTAATCATAACCAACCAAAGGATTGTAGGACTTACATGACTAATCATAGCCAACCAAAGGATTGTAGGGCTTACATGACTAATAATAACCAACCAAAGGATTGTAGGGCTTACATGACTTATCATAACCAACCAAAGGATTGTAGGACTTACATGACTTATCACAACCAACCAAAGGATTGTAGGGCTTACATGACTAATCATAACCAACCAAAGGATTGTAGGACTTACATGACTAATCATAACCAACCAAAGGATTGTAGGACTTACATGACTAATCACAACCTACCAAAGGATTACGGGACTCATTTAGGCACTCCGACAATTCACAATTCAGACAAGGACCTAGCCATTTCACATCGTCAGGCGAACTCGTTGTTTGGGAAGAGGGGTAAACAGTGGAGATGCATGCATCCTTGGTTGAGGTGATGCCCCTGCTGGTCCCCTCTCTAGTACGGCTTGCTTTTCAATTAATCACATGCAACCACAGGATTGTGGGACTTAAGGATTGGTCACGCTTGAGCTCGTGCGACCCTGAATGCGATACAAATGTGAATGCACTGCCTACCAGGATAGTCTATTTGACGTTCTGTGCTTAAACCCGACAAAAGTACAATAAATTTAATGGGCATTTGTAGGTTCTCTGGGGTCAGCAGAAAATAATTTCGAGCGAAAGAAACCAACACGCATTTAGCTCACTGAGTGACAGTGCAGTAGGAATGCCAACTTGGTAGTCAGACACAATGAGCTAAGAATAGAAAACAGCGTATCGACCTTACATAAAACAACGTGTAATCGATAAACAGTACAACACAAGCTGCCAATATTCCCTTATCCAAATATTCGATACTGTACTTAGACATGCTTTGATTATTAGTATGGAGGCTGTTTTAATGTCCTTGACCTATCCGTTTGTGTGTGTGGTGGTGGTGGGGGGAGAGGAGGAGAAGAGAAACATATATCTGTGAATGCGAGAGCATTAACATAAAAAAGGTAGTCCCATAGCAGATAAAGGCCGTATGTTGAGTGAAGTGTTACAGACTTCACCATATTAGGTCCAGCATTATGAGGTAGGGTCGCCAGTTTCCTGCCTCACTGCCTTTGCCTTCCCTAACAGAAGAGCAGAGTCAGGTGTCCATTTACAGACGGGTAGATTAAAGCATACACTACATTCATTCATGAAAGTAACTTTTTTGTTATTATTTTTGTTGTATTCCATCTATCAGAGCCACAGAATAGGACTAACTTGACATTTCAGTTGAAGATTCCTAATTCTGTGTTGGTCTTGATTTTGTTATGCATTTGCGTGTGACTTATTCTGCGTGCAGAAATGCAGTGACGAATTTTACACGCACAGATGATGCTGCCAATTCCACGAACAACGTCATACTGGTGGCCTTGTACGACATGCCTGGGGGCGGGGGGGGGGTCAGTCGCCCTATTCTTTCTCTGTTCCTTCAGAGACCCCCAGGACCTACATTGGGTGAGGGGGTAAATGTGACACAGATGACATGACCGATGAACATCTGTAAAAGTGCCCAACATATGAGGAACTGAGAAAACACATGTGGCCACTACCATAACCACTCCTGGACAAAGTTCAACAACCTCAGACTGACTACTGATATCTTTAAACATCTTCAAGTTGACGCCTGAAAGTGTACAAAGAAGAAATGTTCAACGGAACGTGGTGGCTCAACGATCACCTCTAGGTTACGGAACTAAGACAAGTCTTCTTCTTAGACTGTTTCCTTCTTTCCAAGGTCCTTCCAGGACCACGCACGTGGAGGTTGAGCAACGGTCTTTTGGGGGGTGATTGTTGGGAGTGAGGAGGGGATTCCTCGGCATCTAATAATCGT